>CABHPQ010167461.1:1606-15910 GCA_902168405.1 Peromyscus aztecus
TCTCTCTCTCTCTCTCTCTCTCTCTCTCTCTCTCTCTCTCTCTCTCTCTCTCTCTCTCACACACACACACACACACACACACACACACACACACACACACACAAATAATGAATAAGCAATGATTTTCAATTGTAGAGTGTTTTCAATCATGATTCAAAGAGGAAAAATATCATGAATACGATTCCACTAGAGCATAATTCCTAACTCCCACAATTCATATTCATATCCCACCACTCAACAGGGTACACTGCTTTTACCTGCCTTGATATTTACAGCTCCTCAGGTGGTTCCAGGCACATCGGTTGCCCATCTAAGCTCCCCTCCCCAACCCACCTCCGACCTTCACCCAATCTCTGCTAAAGAAAGCTGCTTCCTGTGCTCTCTAAATTGCTATCTTTCTAGGTCAATGAGGAGTCCTGGCAGAGATGGGAGAGGGTATGGAATCTCCAGCCCTCTTGCTCTCTCCTGCAAGGTTACCTGAAGCTGGCTGGGCTCCTCCTCCTTTGGGAAACTTCTGATCCTCTAACTGTAGCCTTCTCTACAAAGACTCCCCCAGGTCTCAGGGACCACCCACATACCACACCACCCACCATCGACTCCAGTCCCTTCAGATAAAGAGATAGTAACATTGATCTGTTAGTCCTGGGCTCTAGCACTATCCCTTGGGGTTTCCCCAAGTGGACTCATATCTCTGTAATCCCTCGTGGGAGATGCCAGCCCTTTACTGACCACATGCTAATGGATACCAGAACCATCCAGGAGCAGAGCTCCTGGCTGGAAAAGATAAAAGCCCAGGCCCACGTTCAGACATGAGAAAAGGCTTCTGGTATCGTCACAAAATTATTGCAAGTCCCATGAAACCATTATTTAATCCAGGCGCTTTCTCTCTCCCTCATATTGCCGGACATTTGTTCCTAAATACAACAAAGGAAAGTGTCTGAAAGGGAACAATACAAGTTTTGGCACCTATAGGCAAAATATATTATCATGCTTGTTTCTGTATGCCCTGGAAAAGAAGCAACATGAAGAAAGAGGAGATTTTATTAGGTACTGGACAGTCTCCCATTCTGCTTTTCTTGCTAATGTTCAGAGCTTATTGCTTTACAGTCTTTTTATATGGAGCAGTGGCCACAGGCACATCTTGTCTTTCATAACCACTTGCCTTGTATATATTATTAAATGTTTAAGCATGGACTGGGATTCTATTGTATTTTTAAATTTTAATGTTTCTCAAATGATATGGGGGGAAAAAAGAAAACTCCATTTGGAGCAAAGTTAAAAGACTCCAGAGATACTGATAGTCTAGTAGTTTTAACAAAGGAATGGCAATTCGGTTCATCCTGTGAATCACCCCTCTGGGTGTTGGGAATCCACATGCTATCTAAGAGAATGTTCAGGAGAGCTGGATGTGAACAGGGCGATCTACGCAAAGCAGAAATGGGGCAATGCATGGAGGAAGTTCTCTCGGGACAAGCTATGTAGGACAGCTGTGACCTGTTTTAGGATGGCCTTTGTTTTTGGAGGTTCACAGCTGTCTCTCCATGCACACGGCACAACAGTGGGAGTGGAGCACACAAACAGTAGAGAAGCAGCACTGTCAGCTCCTTGTGGGATTCGCCACTGCTCCAGAGAAGGGCAGATCACAGCGGCCTAGGAGCACTGGTTTACCTCCCCTTGCAAGTCGTTTTCACTCCTGACTGCCAAGCTGCTTGACTGGGGCTCACACTGGAATTGCCTGAAGAATAACTGTGGCCATTGATGCTACTTGGTGTTATCTTGACTGGTTATAGGGTCCCCATGCTGTGCTTCCTGGGTGTGGCCGAGATATTCCCAGAGTTGGCTGACATTGAACATGAGGGCTCAGTAATGCAGTGGCCCTAATCCACGTGCATGGGCATCATCTGATGGGTGGGGGGTCTGGAGAGAGCGAGGCAGAGGAAAGGGAGACTTAGCCCTTTTTGCCTCCCTCTAACTATGGGTTGAGGCATCTCATCTCACTCCCCACGTGGACTGGGATTCACAACCTCAGATGGCTCCCGTGTTGGCAAGCCTTCAGACGTGGCATGGGTCACACCACCAGATTTCATTGTTCTTCAGGTTGTACATAGTGGACAGGGGATTTCCCAGTCTCCATAATCTCATGAACCAATGCCCCATCCAATCCTCCTTCACATGCATAAAAACATAGATTGATCTCCTATTGGCTGTGTTTCTTTCGAGACCCCTGATGAGGGTTGTAACTAACACAGTTTTGCCAGATATTTACCATGCAAAGCTCTGTTGCATTTGTTTAATTATGTAAAGATGTTCTACCTTGCCTGCCTAAGACACTGATTGGTCTAATAAAAAGCTGAATGGCCAATATAGCAAGGAACAAGGTATAGGCAGAACTTCCAGGCAGGGAGAGTAAGTAGGCGGAGTTTAGACAGAGGAAGACAGAGGGAAAGAGGGAAACACTAGGAGCCAGACAGACAGACAGACAGACAGACATGGAAGAAGTAGGAAAGCAAGACACACAGAATGAAAGAAAGGTAAGAAGCCCCAAGGCAAACTGTAGATGAGCAGAAACAGGCTAAACTAAGTTATAAGAACTAGTGGGACAAGCCTAAGTTAAAGGCCAAGCTTTCACTATTATTAAAAAGTCTCTTATTTGGGAGCTGGTTGGCAGCTCAAAGGAAAATGCCAACCATGCACAGTCATTTCCCACCCAGTGTTAAGTGACGGTGCCTGACCTGGGCAGGCCTGTCCTCTCTGTTCCTTAGGAGGCTGAGGCAGGGGGATCACAGGTTCAAGTCCTGTCTGCTTTACAGAGTGGGTTCAAGGTGAGCACAGGAAACTTAAAAAGACCCTGTCTCAAAATCAAAACAGAAGAGGGGGCTGGGACATAGCTCAGTGGTAGAGCACTCGGCTGGAGCACGTGTATGCTGGGTTCACTCTCATTACTACAAAGAACAAAATAAGAGAAACTAAGAGGATCTCAGTCCCTTGCTGGGTTTTCAAAAGTCTCCCAGCATTTTAAGGAGATAGAAAAGCCTATACCCTCATCCATGCTGCTTTCTGTCACACCTGGAAAGGAGGACAAAGGCTGCGAGAAGTTATGGTGGTTTGAATAGGAATGACCTCAACAGGCTCACAGATTTGAATATTTGGTCACCAGGGAATAGCACTATTAGGAGGTGTGGCCTTGTTGGTGGAAGTGTGCCACTGGGGGTGGGATTTGGCTCAGCGTTTCTCTCTCTCCCTGCTGCCTGCCAATCCTGATGGAGAATTCTCAGCCCCCTCTCTAGTACCGTATCTGCCTGCATGCTGTGGGACTTCCTGCCATGATAATGGACTACACATCTGAACCTGTAAGCCAACTCCAGTTTATGCTTTCTTTTATAAGAGTTGCCATGGTCATGGAGTCTCTTCACAGAAATAGAACACTAAGACAGAAGGAGACTAGAATGAGACACTGGAAGGTCAAAGGGGCCAAGAACATCCACCTCGGTGAATGAAACCGGACTGGCAGGGGGCACAGAGCAGGAGCTAGCATCCTTACCTAACTGGGTTTCTTACATTCTCATAGTTCCATTTCCTTGCTGGGAAAATAGATATCGGATCACTCAGGTGACATATGGAACAGGCAAGCGTCCGATAAAGGGACCAACAAAATCAGTGCACTGTTCTTCAACGGTATATCAGAGTTTCAAAACTCCACATTCTTTTACTCGTTAAAATCCCTATGACCCCCCCCGCGCGCGCCTCAGCAGACAGCTGCTCAGCAGTGGGTATTGTACCAGAGAACATCTCTGAGGACCAAGCTGTGTTTGGTGACTAGTTCTAGGCAGAGTTCCCCACATTCTGCACCAGGCAACACCTCTAAGAACAGATAGGAGATATGTAGGTAAGACAAGGCCAATGAGAAAGAAAGAAGCAGAGAGTCCCAAACTACAACAGACATGAATGCATGAGCACACAGAGCCTAGACTCTAAAGAAAGACATGGGTGATCCCCTGCTGCTGGCTTTTGCTCTTTGCCAAGAGAGGCTCTGGAGCCTTGATCACACTTTCCTAACACCCTGGAACCCTGTACGGTCAGGTCCATAAGCACCACTTCACAGGAGAGGAGACCAAGGGGCAGAGAGACCAGGCCTTGCTCTGTCTACACAGCCCCATTCTCCCACTCCGCCTACTGCCTTCTGAGAGCTGAATTGTTGTGGAGTGGAAAGTGCGCTTGTGAATCTGAGGCTAGGAACAATGGGAGGAAGCTGAAGGAAGGCAGATCTCAGCCCCACATCAGGAAGAACTCCAATGCTGGGGCTATTCCCAGACAGAAGGCACTGCCTGTGGAGACAGAGTTCCCCACTTCTGGAGACACTGGAGCATTGTTTGGGGGTTCAGGGGCTGGAAAGGAGAGTGGACTAACAAAATCCCTTCTGGACCAGATGCCTTTTTAGGTTCCTTCCCACCCTCTCGTACTCATCGTCTGTGAAAGCCATTTTCCAAATTCAGAGGAGAAGGAATCACCTTTACCCTCACCGTGTTTCCTTCCAGCAACCAAACAGGACACTGCAGAGAGGAGCTTGTCCCCAGGGCCGGCTTCTGCCCTTTCCACAAGCTGAGGGAAGCTGACTCCAGCACCTTGCATGAACATCTCCGCTGGGAAGTGTCCTGAGCCTCCATCCTCCGCAGCAGGACTATTGGCAGTCTCTTTTGCCCTTGTGATCTTGCATTTAGGAGTGGTAACCCAATACCTTACAAAAGCTTAGCAATCAAATGCAATATAAACTATGACCAGCACACGTTCCCTGCCCGCAACGCTTTGCAGAGAAAGCTGGCCCGAGTGCTCTAAGCACCTCACAACGTCCACATTGTATTGTGGAATTATTTTTAATGAAGCTGTTATTATGCTACAAGAATGCAATAAAACATCTGAAACCTGAAATTTCCTATTTTTATCACCTCCTGAAAAAAAAATTCCAAAAAATAAAAAGATTTGTTTCCAAATGTATACAGGAATAACTGGATAGAGAGTTTCCATGCCAACTTTCCATTTGCCATGAAATCTAGAGAGTGTTGCTTCATAAACCACAAATATGAGGAAAGGGTGAAATATCATGGAACATTAATATAATCAAGTATAATGTACCTTAGAAGGAACCACTGATTTACCATCTCCCAGTGCAGAGCAGCACAGGGACCTCTTTTATATGACAAAGTGTGAACAAGTAGCCAGGTTTTACCTGAGTCTCAAATAGTTCTAGATAGAAAAGCTGTCTGTGAAATTCTGCACATTCACTCTGAATGTGAAGGGCTGATTTTATACTGGTCAATCCAGAAGCACAATGCTATTCTGAGTGGTTCAGAGAGACAATCGGCCAGCACCCTCAGAGTTCTCTTCCCAACACTAATCTTAGCTGCCCCTTGCTGTAAACTGGTGAAACTGTTATGTAAAGACGCACAACCACAGTCTGTATGTGCTCGAAGAGCCCCTGTGAGATGACTGGGTCATTACCGCATCCTTAGAGGTGCGACCTTACAATAAGGTCATGCCTGTGCTATGATTTTAGGTTTCATTTTCAAACTCACACATTTCTTCAAACCATCCTCAAACTCAGAGACAGCTGCGATCCAAATCCACTTCTTCATTCTGCAGATGTCTTTTCTAGAACATTTATTTCAGCCAAAAGATCCAAGGAAAGCTTTCCCATGAGCAACCTCCAACACGAAGTACAGCATGCCTGCCTGCCATCTGGCTCTACAAGCAGAAAGTGTTTTCTGTATGAACGTACACCGTCCGTAGACTAGACTTACAGCCTTTCCAAGGATGCTTCCAGTCTCTTCTTTCCAAGTGGATGACGTTGCAACAAGAGGTGAAAGGTCTGGAGTCTTACTGTGTGTGCTCAGGAGTTAGAATCACTCAAGAGTACCACTGCCCTTGGAAAATCAACCCAATATTTGGTTTTTGCTATGTGACAACTGAGTTCTTTTTCCAACACAGTCTAAGAAACTCCATCTAACAGCAGCAGCCTAGGTTTCAGCGAGTTGTTGCAGATTGGTTGTTGAAAAGCCCAACACTTACAGGTTGATCTAGAACTGGGTCATTTTCCACCCTGTGGTAACAAGTTCTAGCCACAGAAGTCTATGCTAGCATTCTAAATATAGCCACATTGTATGGGGGGGGGGAGCTTGAAAAAAAGACATCAGTGAGATGCTCTAATGCCTTGACTGTGTACATTCATAAAAATGAGAAACGGATGTAGATTTCAGTCCTGGTGCTGACTTTCCTTTCCTTTATCATCTTTGGTCGCCATCAGAACAATACATGCTACACTGGCAAAGAATCAAGGCTGTGCAGCCTGAGATCTACTTGCTTCGACCACTGTGGAAATTTTCCGTTGATAGTTTTGAGACACTTAAGCCACATGAGGAGGGAGAGATTATTAAGGAAACCTGTCCTTGGCCTTTGTTGTGTAGCAGATGGTGAAATGGGTACCCATGAGGAAGTAAATAATCCTCTCATCTTTACCCAGCAGAAGCTGAGGCCATCCTAATGCCACCTCACCAGCACAGAATTGACCTTCAAGTTCTGAGAGGTATGATGAAACTATGCAACCAAGTCAGGATTCTCAACTTGGGATACTTAAGACTGTCCTCTTACAGACCATCTAGCAATGACAGCCCATCAGCATCGCCTGTGTGTTCAGGGTGGGTCCAAAGTGTGAGTGATCTGGCCCTCTGTCCTGGGAGCTTGTGACTTCACCGTGGTGCACACTCTCTGGGCAAGAAGAGCACCTGGGGTACACGTGTGGATGTACTCATATGCCAGAGTGCACATGTGCTGACTGGCACAGGGCAAGCCGGGCAAGCTCTTCCACTTGTCTCTGCCTTGGTGTTCCCATAAAGCAAGCTCTTGTCCATGATGTTGTTGGGAGGACTGAATACGTCACCATTTACTACGGAAAATATTTAGAAAGAAGGTGTATTTCAGCCCCTGGCCTGTACGACTGCCACTCCTGGGAGAGAAAGCTCTCTATGGATTTAAAATATAATTCAAAAGGCTGTGTCTGAAACAGCTGGATGAGTTCATTGCTCATACTCTTCCCCACCTCCCAAGATGCTTTCAACTCTGCCCCGCTGTCCGAGCTCTGCACAACACTGCTTGCACCCTTCCCCAAAGGCTTGGAGTTAAGCTTGTAGAGAAAGAATTTATACTTAATTGACTAACACTGTGCTTATCAGCCCAGGGCTGCATGAAATTTTAGTTGTAGGAAGAGCTTCCAAGTCCTTTTTGCAAAATGGTAGTTCACCCCACTCCTTGAAGGGAGTACTACAAGCCTCAGATATACCAGTTAGATATGTGGATTTCACTCAAAAGGGCAATTCCTGTGACCAATGTGTTTCATAGCTTCCAACGTCCTTTATTTTATATCACAATTCAAATACAATGAGAACCACTTTGTTTCTTTTTTGTCATTTATATTTTGTTCTTAATAATGGAAAAATACCTCATAGTTTCCAGATGGGCACTCTGTAGCAGTTAACACAATAGTTTAACCTCCTCAGACTAATCAGTCTTGGCTGTCTCTCCCTGAAGCTGTATCTTCTTCACCATTGAGTTTGAGAAGCAGCTTTTGTGAGTGACCCTGGTGCCTGTGCATGTTTCGCCCTTCTCGCCACTAGGGGGAGCGAAGGCTGATATCAGTGACCCTGGCTGAGATAAGGGAGAGAGGGAAGGTGGAAGAGGATGAAGAGACAGCCCACGGGAATGACAGAGGCAGGAGAGCTTTGCTGGACCCTGGGGCTCTCTAAGGAGTTCAACCTGATGATGATGCAGTTGTCTGGTAAAGAAATCACAGCCTGGAGGGCGCCTGCCCTAGGGAGACGTGAGCTCCCTTTTCCTGAGATGAGCAAGGGGTGTCTTCTGCTCTGTCCTCACCTCTAAGGGATGATGAATGCACTGAGGTCAAGGTGTGTGTGGTGTGTATGGCGTGTCTGTGTGTGGCATGTCTTGTGTGGTGTGGCGTGGGGGGCCTGGGGCGTGGGGTGTGGGGCGTCTGTGAAGTCTGTATGTCTGTAGCTCGGTAGAGCACTACCCAAGGGTCTCATGTACACTAAGCACATGCTATACTCCCTGCTACAGAAGAGAGATTTCAGAGAAACAATCACCTTCAACATGTAACCCAATCATACCCACGCATGCCTTGTTTTCCTATTTAATAAAATTGCCTCTTATAACATGCATTCCCTCATAACTGTGGGGACGAGATGTGTGTGTGTGTGTGTGTGTGTGTGTGTGTGTGTGTGTGTGTGTCCATAAGCCCCAGCGGCAGGCCTGGGGAGAGGACAGCACTGGATGTCCATGCTCAGACTCCACCAGCTCAGAGCTCTTCACCCAGAAGTTGCATCCCTGTCCTATTCTTTAGAAATTGTGGCAAAAGTCACTGGTGACAGGGACTCAGACACCAACAGGAGTGAGTCCACTGAGGGCAGCAAGGTTCCTGTCACTTGGGCTTAGGGGCAGTAATTGTCCCAGCCCAGGAGGATACCTCTCACCAGGAGGAAAGAAAGGAGGGAAGCCCAAAGGAAATAACAGAGGCGTCTTACAGCACTCCAGGACGTAGAACTCTGACATCGGTTACGTCCATTGTTAGGAGAGGGGCCATGGTCACTCCCCAGAACACCCATGTGAACTCGTACCTCAGACTCTTGTTTTCCAGAGTAACAGAACTCATAGCGATGGTTCCAGGACAAAGGGAGGAAACAGATTGAGACATGGGTCGTGGGGCTAGAAATGAATGCCAGGCCTGCAGCAGGTGAAGCCCTGGTCGCCCCAGTGGGCAGGACATGTGTCACTGTCACAGCTTTCCCTGGTAACAAACTCAGAGGGGACGTGAAGGGGAGATGCCCCACAGATGTGACATCTCAAGCTTTCAGAGATTCAGGAAAGGCACCAATTATGAGGACAATGGAATTTGGTGGCTCTGGGCTGAGTTTTGATATTTAGAGAAAGACCATGTGAGGCCCTGGGCTATGAGTCATCATCGAAAGCTAAGTGTGGAAGTCTCTTCCTGAGGCACCTAAGAGACTCCTCATCTCCAGGGGCAGGAAGGTAGAGGTGCTGCGGGTAAAGTTCAGGACACAACTTTGTAAGAACAGTTCTGTTCTTGACTCCAGCCAACCTTCTCCAACCATGTCAAGGGTCCCGGGGGAAGGAGTGGGGCTTTGCAGCTTACAGGTGAACAGAACATCATAATGAATGCTCTCACACTTTAAACCTTGCTTGGGGGCTTCAGGGTCTGCAGCAGTGTCGACCACGTTTGAGTGTCGACATTGCAGGACAACATGAATCACCCACTGATCAACGCTACCTCCCGCTCCTATCAGAGAACTAATTCATGTAAGAATGATGCGTGTCAGGGGGCTGTTTGGTGAGGAGAGATAAGAAAGGGATGGCCACTCCCTTGGTATTGCAGGAGAAGGTCAATATGTGCCATCTAAACCAAGATTGCTTGTACGGTAGGACTGGATGGAACGTAAGATTGGAGAAGGGTGGGCATGTTTACATGGGGCAGCTGATGTGAGAGACGACTTGCCACTCTGTGGGGTTCAGGGGGGATGCCTTTATGATGGTGGTAGAATGATTCTTAGAATTCCAGAGAGAATCACCGCTCACTCTAAGGTGAAATGCCAGAACTGTTGTGATGGATGATAGAAGAGGAGATAAGATAAATCTTGTTGCCTGAGACAGCGTTCTGACCCAGAAACTCACTAATTAAAAGGGAGGTCAGGTCCTCAGCAAGGGAGTACAATAATGATGGTGGAATTCCTTTTCACAAGACCTGTGGTCATTTATCTAGGCAACTATAGACTGGAAATGCAGAATTTGCTAACATTTTCAGAAATGCTGGATGTGCGATCTGATTTGCCATTCATATCCAGAGAACTCCAGGCTGGTAGAGTTCCCTTATGGAGTGGAGTTTATATAACCAGAGAACCAGTGGGTCCCTGGCCCTCATCTAGGTTATAGATGTCATCTGGGCCCACGGTCTCACCCAGAACTCATTGTCCTGTCTCCAAAACACACAATTGGAATAGATGCTGTGATGGTTAGTTTAACTGCCAATTCAACATCTAGGAGGTAATTCTCCAGGCATGTCTGTGAAGAATTATCTAAAGTACCTGAGTATGTGTATGAGAGATTATTATACACTTGGGGAGGGTCAGAGATCAGTACCATCTTTAAACCCCTAAAGGATTTGAGGCTGGTGAGCCCCACCATTTCTCACTGACTGCACCACTTTGGACTTGACAAAAGTCAGGCAGATATTAAAGGATGACATTGAACTACATGAAACTCAGCCACATGGCAACTCTAGTCAAGGATGTTGTGCCAGGCAAGATACCTTTACCAGAGCATATCAGGAGTCAAAATGGGTCACATTTACATAGAACAAAAATGTCTCCTGCCTGTGAGGACCAGAGTTCACAATCCTGTTGATCACAGTACAATAAAAATGGACAGTGCATCACATTGGTCCACCATATCAGTGACATCATATTAGTCAAAGAGGAGCAAAAAAGGGAAGGACACTAGAGGCTGCATGAAGTATGTGCACCTCTGAGCATTTGCAATAAACAGTAAGACCCAGAGACACGTAGTTATGTGTGTGTTCTGTGGCATTTCTTTTTCAATCATATTAATTATACAAACTAAAGAATTTCACTGTAACAATCCCACATGTTTATATACCTGTGCACCATGCTCACACAAAAACTACCCAGAGGACTCTCACCTGCATCTTAGAAAACTAATCAAATTCTGCATCTTAGAAAATCCTTTTTCTAGTCTCATCTTTTCTTAGAAAGTGAAGACTTTTGAGAATCAGTGACCCAGAGAAGATAAGTCATTCTTTTTCCAAAGTAAAGGGCAAATTATCATTTTCTATATCCCTACTAAGAAGAAAGAACAAGCTTGGGAGATAGCTCAGCAGGGAAAGATCTTGCAGCAAATGTGAGGACTGAAATCCATAAGCCCAGCACCCATGTAGATGTGGGGTGGGTGCTGTGGCCCACAAGTGACTCTATCACTAAAGGAACAGAAACTGGGGATTCCTGGATCAAGGTGGCTAGCTGGAATACCCTAAGCAAGCACTGGATCCAAGTGAGAGACCCTGTCTCAGAGTATAAGGTGGAGAGCCATCGAGGGAGATACCCAGTTTTGACCTCTGGCTCCCACATCATGCATGCGCACATGGGCACACACCCTCAAATATACACGTGCCTACACACATGTATACCAACACATATACATGCAAAAAAAAAAAGCCAATGACAGCCTCCTCAGATGCTGAAGACAGTATATTCCACACTGGAGATACATGTGTTAACCACTAAGTGTATGACACCAGAGGCTGTCAGCTTGAGTAGCAATTGGATGAGGAAATAACCGTGAACCAGGTCTGGGTTGCAGAGTAGACTTTATGCTTCAGGCCATATGTCTTGCAGACTCTATGATGTCTGAAGTCTCTATTATGAGAAAGGATGCTTTGGGGAATTGGCAACAAGCCTCAGTATTTATTACTCACTATAAACCCCTAGAATTATAGAGAAAAAGAACGCTCACTTCCAGGAGAATTATGTTCTGTTTTGGAGAGCACCGCTTGGGGAGGTACTAATCTATGCAAGAGGTAGAGGACTAGACTATGGTACCTCAACTATCATGTATCCGGACCTGCCCATTGTCTCAACCAAAATCCAAAGGAAGATGGAAGTGGTTCATTTCCAGTCATGATTAAGAGGCCTGAAAGTCACAGAGAACAACTAAGTCAAGTGGCCCAGACTGATACGTCGTCCATCCTTGAACCAATTTTTTTAATTTAACTTTTATTTTATGTGCATTGGGTTGAAGGTGTCAGATCCCCCCTGGAACTGGGGTTACAGACAGTTGTGAGCTGCCATGTGGGTGCTGGGAATTGAAGCCAGGACCTTTGGAAGAGCAGCCAGTGCTCTTAACCACTGAGCCATCTCACCAGTCTCGCTTGAGCTGCTTTTATGGCTTCATGCACAGGGAGCCTTACAGCAATCTGACAGAAGAGAAAGAAGTGTTGCTCAGTGTGAGATAAAAGATAAAACTAACAACTATTGACTTCATATCCACTAGGGTATGACCCTAAAAGAGCATTAAAGAAGAATTCTCTCAGTGGGCAGAGCTTAAATGGCTTACCTTTTTATCCATTTCAACTCTTTGATGGGAAAGTGGAATACAGTAAGAAGGTGAATGGATTCATGGTCACTAGTGAACAGGTCAGTGGATTGTACAGGCATCTAGGAAAAGAAAGATTGAAAGATCACCCACGGATGGTTGGGGCAGGGGGGAAGTATGTGGATTGAATGTAGGCATGTGTACAAAGTGTCAAGATTCCATATTGCATGTAGATAACCATAGAAGACCATCACTATGGAAAGGAACTGGCTCAGCTAATCAACATCAGCTATTCCCTGTGGTTGGCTGCTCCACTTTGGGTATAGGTGGGCATGACCAGAGTAGCTGTGGTAGCAGGAATGGAGACAAGACTCCTAAAGCATGGGTTCCTGGTTTCTAGTGTTGACACAACTTCTGCTGTGTGTGACCAGGATGTGAGCAACAGAGACCAAACCTGAGCCCTCAACACTGCCGTTCTCAAGGAGACCAGTTAGTCTGCTAGCGCCAAGATGACTGTGTATACCCCACCTATAACCATATCTTGTGAGACAGTGGCCGTAATACACAGCTTCATGTTTCTTTCAGGCGCTTTATCATTCCTAATACCCAAAGGCCAGCATAATAACTGGCCCATGGACATTGAATTCCCCCATCACACAAAGTAGTGTACATCTCCTAAAGTAAGTATGGCAAATGAGCACAAGATCGTGGGACTCACCAGGTTTGTCATATTTCCAGAAGCTGACAGCCTGTTTGTTAGAAAGAACTTTGATGGGTAAAACTCGGATTCCAGCAGGGAGGTAAATCCTGTATCAGGCGGCATTTTCAGGGCTGCAGTTTACACTCAGAATCAAGATCTCCTAGGGTACAGAAACATGCCAAAGGAGGTGCTCCAGTTATTAGTGTGCACTGAACTCTGAAATAACTTGAAATTCTCATTGTGATAACACTGGACCATATGGATTCAGATACCCTGATAAACGAAGGAATATTTTTAGGAAGGAGTCTCTGTAAGAGACAGAAAATTTCAAGCTATGCCATCTACACGGGCACTTTGATCTTCTCATGCTAGGTACCCACTGGGCAACGAAAGGAATTAGCATCCTTGGTAGGGTTGTTGACTTTGAATGTTGAGAGAAGGTACATTTGTTTTTACATCTTGGGGCAAAGAAGAATATGTTTGGTACCCAGGTAATCCACTAGGATGTCTGTTATTTACACTGCCAAAACTGAACCAGTATAGATGAGTGCAGCAGCTCTAGCATAAGAAGGGCAATGTGACCATGAGCTTAAGCTTCTCAGAAATGGATGACCTCATCAACCAAAGCCCTTGGGCCAGCAGAAGTGCCAGGTGATGGTGGAAGGACTCTAGGACGACCATGACTGTCAACTGAAGTTTAAGATGACTTTACAGTTCGCAGTTCAACCCATCACGCTTCTTCTTATACTGGGAAAGAGCTCAAACAAAGCCCTCTGGAAGCTGCACCCAAGTTTTTGTCTATAAAAACAATAGATAATAAAATCTTGCAGGGTGGCACATTTCTGTAGTCCTGTCACTTAAGAGACACAGGCAAGAGGGTCAGACACTACACAGGGAGTGTGAAACTAGCTGGGATATGTGCAACCCTGTCTGGGGTGGTGGGGGGGAGGAAATGGATGGACTACAGGGCATGCCGTGGTGAGCTACAGTTGAAGAGCGTTTGAGTTTATGGTCCCATCCTGGAGAGAAACCCTAACTGAACAACTAACCCATGGGTGAATGAGGTAATGAAGACCCATTCAAAGCAGTGATGCTAGTCTAAGTTACCCATAACATCAGAAACTAAGGAGAAATAGCTAACAGTAGAAGTGATCATGAAGACAGAAGTCATATCCCAGAAACTAGAGATGAGAGGTCTAGAGAAGTCTCCTGGGCCCAGGCATGGTGGCACACGCAGTTAATCCCAGCACTTGGAAGCCAGCCTTGTCTACATAGTGAGTTCCTAGACAGCCAGTGAGTTCCTGGATAGTCAGGACTACATGGAGAGGCCCTGTTCCAAATAAAGGAAGGGAGGAAGGGAGGAAGGGAGGAAGGGAGGAAGGGAGGAAGGGAGGAAGGGAGGAAGGGAGGAAGGGAGG
>CABHPQ010167461.1:15920-48253 GCA_902168405.1 Peromyscus aztecus
AGGGAGGAAGGGAGGAAGGGAGGAAGGGAGGAAGGGAGGAAGGGAGGGAGGAAGGAAGGAAGGAAGGAAGGAAGGAAGGAAGGTCGGTCTTCTGGGATTTACTTCATTGTAATCTGATTAGAAGGAGAAAGAGGAGTGGATGTGACTACAAACAAAAACAGATTATTTTAATCATTATAACTGTAAAGTTGGGTAATGGATACAAAGGAGCTCATCCGTATTTTCTCTATTTTAATCATTATAATTGTAAAGTTGGGTAATGGATACAAAGGAACTCATCTGTGTTTTCTCTATTTTAGACATACTTGAAATTTTACAAAACAGAGAGTGGGTCTCAGTAAGTCCTGCCTAAGAACCCAATGGAAAGCAGCGCTTCCCTTTTCTTCATCCCAGGGCTGCTGTCTGAGGCTCCCTCGGCAGCCCCGAACAGAACTGGAAGGCAGGCTTAGCCTTATGAAGCTGTTCTCATGAGATGCAGAAATAAACAAGGCAATTAGCACGAGGACAGCATCTTTGTGCTATCTGCGTGTTGAATTTGCTTTTTATCCCTCCTCTGAGGATGCAGATGGAGCCTTTGGGAGGTACAGCTGATTGCGATCAAAGAAGTACAATGAAAACCTCACAGGACAGCAGTGAGATCACAGGTTGTATGCATAAGCTCTGCCTGCACATGCTAACCAACCAGGGAGCAGAAATGCGGTCTCTAATCTCTCCGTCTATCAGGACTCACGGTGTGAAAGCACCACTGTTTTGGGATTCTTTGTGAAATAAGCACTCCTACACCACTGAGCACAGAAGGGAGATGTCACCAGTGGACCAAAGCCAGGTTAGCTCTTGAAAGACTTCCGTCCTGCATTGCTCATGAGAAACAAAATGAGTTTGTATTCTTGTTTCATACTCTAAAACCACAAGGTGGGATGGACAAGCAAGAAAGATCTTACAGAAGTATATGTGACAGGCAGCAGGTTGCTAAGGGTAACAACCCATTGTTCAGCTCTTTCTCCAGCTCATTCTGTTCCAGGTAGCAAGTGAAGTTATGCTTGGCAAATAGGCAGTACAAGCAGTGCTCTAGGTAAATCATAAATCAATAAATAAGTATTTAATAACTGAACTTTTCTACATTACTTCACCACCTGTAAGGAATCTGAAGTCAATTATGTATTCACTGGGTTGGTTTTTGCTAGAGGACCTACAAGGTGCACATAATAATAGCTGATTCATGCAAGATGACTGGGAAGACCTTATGTAGAAGCTCCGTTGTGTGTGGCTGGTTCTGCTTAGGTCACATGTCACACTCTAAATCAACCATTTTCACCAGAAGAGACTGTCCCAATGGCTGGGACCTTGGCTCCTTCCTTAGGCTGAGGATCCAGTCACCCTCAAGTGTGGGAACCCACAGAGGTTTCCTAGTGAGATCTGAGCTTGCTTTACCCAGCAGGGCTGCGTAAGAGGATGATTGGACCACACGCCTGAGTACCAGGTGTTTGGAAGGGTCTACACTTGGTTGTATCTAGCAAGGGGGAGGTCTTTTGCCTCGCCCCTTGGCATTGTTATAAAAAGCCCTTTTGAATAACGTTCTGGGCCAGGGAATAAGAATCCGGGCTCTACTGAGGCTATCCTGTGTTTCTGTCTTTTTCTCTCCCCTCTATCCTTCTATCTAAATCTCTTATCCCTCACTCCTCAAGAGTACCTTGGGGAAAAAGGTGGGGGTGGGTCCCCTACACTCATGTACGTGGACTAATCACACAACAGTGGCAAAATTTCTTTCTGTACTAGAACCAGCAGTAGGTGAGGGCTTTAAGGAAATAAGAGGGGTTTCTAGTTTCTTTTCTGTTGCTGTGATAAATACCATGACCAAAAGCCTCTTAGGGAGGAAAAGTTTCTTTCGCCCTATAAGCCACCGCCCATCATCCAGGAAAGCCAAGGTAGGTACTCAAGGCAGGAGCCTGAAGGGGAAACTGAAGCAGGAACCACGGAGGAGGGTTTCTAACTGGTTTCCAGCTGGTTTCCTCTCTCCCTGGTGTGCTTGGCTGCCTGTCTTCTACAACCCGCTCACGTGTCTTGGGATGGTGCCGCCCACAGTGAGCTGGGCACTCCCAACAGCCATGAATTAAGAAAATGCCTCAGAGATATGCCTGCAGTGCAATCCACAGAAGGCTGTTCTTCGACTGAAGTCTCCTCTTCCCAAGTGTGTCGAGGTGACAACCAAGATGAGCCACCACAGAGATTTTCAGCACAGGTGTCACCACTCATAAAGGGATTTTGGAACTCTGTGGGAATATTTCTGACTGACAAATGATTAAAGAACAGCTAGTAGAAGGTAGAAGTCAGGAGCCATGGATGCCAAGTCCCGCTGTGTGCAGGAGCGTCTGCACAGGGAAGACAGCTGCCCATCGTCCTGTATAACCATCAATCTAGCCCAACGTCAGGACAGTGTTCCCCACAGTAGTGCGACACTGAATGAGGGATACTAGTATTGAATGATACACCGTCACCATCCTGATCCATGCCATATACACACACAAAAAGAAAAAAGAAAAAATTGCCTTTAGATCTTAAATAATATGCAAGTCTATATTCATTTATGAGATAAGCATAAGTACCTCATTTTGTCCATCCTACCAAACTAGCATTTCTGGCCTAAATACCACAATAGCCTTACAGCTGGCCTGGCGGTATGATGCATGAGCTTCTTTCAACCCATCTGCTTGGCTAGACTCTAGGACCCTGTTTCAACATACCAGCCTGAGAGCCCAGGGGTGGTGATGCAGGCCTTTAACCCCAGCACTCGGAGGCAGAGGCAGAAGGAGCTCTGTGAGTTCAGGCTAGCCTGGTCTACGTATCTATCTCCAAGGACAGCCAGGACTACACAGAGAGACCCTGTGTCTTAGTCAGGGTGATTAATTCTATGATGATACACCATGACCAGAGCAACCTGGGGAGGAAAGGATTTAGTTGACTTACAAATCCACATCACTGTTCATCATCAAAGGAAGTCAGGACAGGAACTCAAATAGGACAGGAACTCAAGCAGGGCAGGAACCTGGAGGCAGGAGCTGATGCAGAGGCCATGGAGGGTTGCTGCTTACTGGCTTGCTCCCCTGGCTTGTTCAGCCTGCTTTCTTATAGAACCCAGGACCACCAGTCCACTAGGAATAGCACCACCCACAATGGGCTGGGCCCTCCCCCATCAATCACTAATTAAGAAAACACCCTACAGGCTTGACTGCTGCCCAATTTTCAAAATTGAGGTTCTGCTCTTGGATAACTTTAGCTTGTGTCAACTTGGCATAAAACTAGCCAGGACACACTGTCTCAAAAATAAAAAAGTAAAAATAAAAAAAAAAACAAACCTGAATCTGCTGCCATTAAACTCTGAACCTAGAAGGGTTTGGTTTCCTACAGCTGAAGACTCTGGATAGTTCTGTCCCCTGCCTCATCTCTCACCTTTCCTGCTCTCAGTGTGAGCAGCAGCCACATGGGTCTCCAGCCTTCTCCTTTCTCAGGTAGCCATGCACCCGCGACCTGAAGCACTCCTTCACCTTTTACGTGCTCCATTAGTGCCTCTTCATAGAGGGCTTCTTATAGAACGTGAAAGGCATGTAAAGAGACGTGAAAAATATGTTAACAAAATTCATGTCTGTTTAACTACTACTTTAAAACTAATGCATAAAGAACGTAATGAGCAAGCAATATTGGTGCTAGTAGCAAGAATTTTCCACAAAGATGTGAGTACATATATTAAGGTAAGCAATAAATACCAACCAGGATAAATAAGGAGAAATGCATGCCTGGGTATATCATAGCAACCTCAAGAACCCCAATATCAGAAAATAGATTTAACAAAAAGAACCAGATTTTTTAAAAAAAACTTAATTTCCAGCTTTTGAATTACAACTTATAAATAAAAATTATGTATATTTACAGTGTATATATATATATATATATTTTTTTTGTTGCTTTAATATCTGTATAGACTGTGGGATCATTACGGCAATAAGATGATTAAATACCCATTGGCTTACAATTGTATGAATATGTGTGATTGGTAAGAACGTTCAACCTATTTTTTTTTTACTCGATTTGTAGACCAGGCTGGCCTCGAATTCACAGAGATCTGCCTGCCTCTGCCTCCCGAGTGCTGGTGCCACCACCGCCCGGCCAACCTAGGTTTTTTAGAAAACAGTTTCATGTATACAGTGCAGTGTCAGCTATAGTCTTCAGACATTAGATATCTATATTGAAATTTCAACTCACTTCCTCCAACATCCCAGCCTCGGAAACCACGGTCACACTCTGCCTCTATAAAGTATCTCTCTCTTTTTTTTTTTTTTTCTTCAAATTCACAGAACCTGAAGTCACCTGGGAAGAGGGACTCTCAATTGAAGACTCACCTTGATCAGAGTGGCCTGTGGACATGTCTGTGAGAGGTTGTCTGGATTGATGATTGATATGAATAGCCCAGCCCACTGTGGGCAGCACCATACCTAGGAAGGAAGGCTTGGGCTCTATCAGAAATTTCGCTAGCTGGGCAGCAGCCAACAAACTGCATTCCTTCGTGGTTCCTGCCTCAAGTTCCTGCCCTGCTTGAGTTCCTGCCTTAACATCCCTCAACAACGGACTATGACCAGGAAGGCTAAACTGGTAAAAATGCTTCCCTTCCTAAGGTGCTTTCAGAGTATTAATCACAGCAGCAGAATAAACGAGGCTAACATATATCATATCGTGCAGTGTTTGTCCTTCTGTGCCTTGATTACCTACTTAGAATTGTATCTTCCAAGGTCGCCTATATTGTCATAGATGAGATTATTTTCCAAGGCCAAGTAACATTCCGCTGTGTATGAATTATATTGTATACATACACACATTTCCTTCATCCATTAATCTGTCAGTGAACAAAGGTTGATTTTTATATCTCAGCTATTAGAGATATCAGAGTACAGCTATCTCTTCAACACACAAACTTCATTTCTTTAGGGTCTATACCCAGGAGTGCTGTGGCTGGTTCACATAGCAGCTCCATTTTTAATGACTTGAAATACCTTACCATTCTCCATAATTGCTGTGCCAATTTGTATTCCCCTGATAACTGTACAGCAGTTCCCTTATTATTACATCCTCACCAACAGTTACCTTTAACATTTTTTTTAATAACAGGTGTGAGGCAATATCTCATAGTGGCTTTCATTCTAATTTCCATAATGATTAAAGATGTTAAAAAATGTTTATGTATGTGAGCCATTTATATTCTCCCCCTTCCTGTGTCTCCCCTTTCTCTTCCTCCTCTTTTATTGAGTGAACCCAGGGACTCACAATTGCAAATCCTCTACCACTTAGTTACAACCCTGGACCTCTGTGTTATCTTTTGGAAAACATCTTGTTTTTTAAATTGTATTATTTTCTCACTGTTGCAATATTTAAATTTTACCTATATTCTAAATATTAATCCCATATAGGCTTCTGGTTTGCCCATTCTTTCTCTTTTTTTCCGCATGTTGTCTCCACTCTCTTCATAGTGTAGGAGAATTTTAGTTTGATAAATCTCATTTGTCTGTTTGTTCTGAGTTTGCTTGTGGGTTCATATCCCTCCAAAAAATGATTGCCTGGGAGCTAGAAAGATAGCTCAGTGGTTAAGAGGACTGACTGCTCTTCCAGAGGACCTGGGTTCAAGTCCCAGTGCCCACATGACAGCTTACAACTGTCTGTAGCTCCCTATTCCAGGGGATCTGGCACCCTCACAGAGACATACATGCACTAAAATAAAAATACATAAATTGTTTTTAAAAAGATTGCCCAGACCAATCTCAAAAAGCATTTTTCATAAATTAGCTTTTAATAGGATTTCAGCTCATACATTTTGACTTTATCCATTGTAATACTTGAAATTTTTACACAGTATGAGGAAAAACTCCAATTTTGTTCTACATGTGTATATCATTTTTTTTCAGTAAACTTAATTGAAGAGAGTATTTCTCCCCTGACTCTGCTCAGTTACTTATTTAAAATTAGTTGACTGTAGTCCAAGTATTTAATTCCAATACTTGGGAGGCTGAGGCAGGCAGATCTCTATGAATTTGAGGCCATCCTGATCTACATAGTGAATTCCAAGCCATGCAGGGTTACACAGTAAGACTCTATTTCAAAAAAAAAAGAAAAAGAAAAAAAGAAATTTAATAATGACTGCTTTGGGGCCTGGAGAGTTGGCTCAGTGGTTAAGAGCACTTGTTCTTGCAAAGGACCCAAGTTCAAATCCCAGAAGGCACATGGAAGCTCCCTGCCTCCTCAGGTACCAGGCATTCATATGTACACAGACATACATGCAGGCAAAACACTCATTTACACAAAATAATAAAATAAATTTTAAAAAATTATTGCTTTGAATCTATGGATCCTTTTGGGTAGTATAGACAATCCAATTCCAATCCAATTCATATGTCATTTGTTTGTGACTTACTTTCTGTCTTCAGGTTTTAGGTTTCCTATCAAGCCTTTTTCTGGGCCAGGGATGTAGCTCACTTGTGTGATAGAGCCCTGGCCTTAGACCAACCCCCAGCCCTGGGAAAGAAACTCTCTTATCTTTTTGGTTAAATTTATTTCTACAATTATTTTAATGTATTATTGTGAGTGGAATTTTTTCTTGATTTCTCTTTCTGATAATTCATGATGAGTTATGTTTGTTTATAACAACTTTAGAGAACTTAATCATTAGTTCTAACAGGTTTGGGAAAGACAGCCTGGATGTAAAGTCTTGTTGCAGGCAGTGGCTCTTAGAGTTTCGGGAGATTTCTCAGTAGCAACAATGGAGTCCGGGTGGCAGAATCAAATATTTCAATGATAACTGCAATAACTTATCAACCTAAAAATACCTTTCAAGAACAAAAGCAAAATAAGAATATTTCTAGGCAAAGCCTGACAGTTTATCACTGGCAGATCCTCTGTGGAGCCTAAAGACAGTAAAAGGTGACTCATAATGTGAAATTTGATTAAAGCTGTGGTGGCACACACCTTTTATCTCAGCACTCAGGAGGCTTTCTGTGAGACCAGCCTGGTCTACATAGTGAGTTCCAGAATAATCAGGGCTATGTAGAACTCGACCCTCTCACAAAAAACAAAAAACAAAAAACAAAAAACAAAAAAACAAACAAACAAAAAAAAAAAACCCACCTCGGAATTAAAAGAACTGAAAGCAGTTATCTTTCTATGGCTAAGTCCTCCACTCCCTCCACTTTACTGCCAAACCAAGTCACAGACTGACTTGGGACTTTGGTAATCAAAGAACATGCAACCAAACTTCTGAAATTAATCTTTATCATTTTAATTGGCTTATCTTTCCCTGTTCATATTTACTTGCTAAATTAAAGCTTTAATGTGAAAGGCAAGATTTCAAAACATTAAATATGGAAGTTGTTCATGACCTTGAGGTTAGGAAATGTTCTTTAAAATAAGACACAAAGACCATGATGGACAAGTGTTGTTAACTGTCACTTGGGCATACCTGTGAGGGATTGTCTAGACTAAGGTTAGCCTCTTAGACCCATCTTAACCGTGACTGGGGACAATTCCCAGGGGAGGGGAGCTTGTGCTGTGTAGGTAGAGCAGCTGGGCTGAGAACTAGCATGCATGTACTCACTGTTCTGTCTGAAGGCAGTAGTGTGACCAGCTCCCCATCCCTCTTACAGCTAGTCCCTCTTCTATTATCATACCTCCCCTTGTTTCTCCCTCCTTTCCCCTCTTCCTTCATTTATGGTCCAGTGAGTGTTGAGACTGTTTACATGAGCATGGATGAGGTGATTTCCAACAGCATAGGTAATTCACCAGTGGCTATACCAGTAAAGAATATTTCTCTCTTTCCACCAATCAGGAACTAACCTAAAGATCCTCAGAGAGAAGTGAGGCCTTGTGAGCCCCTCCCCCAGCAACTGTTAACTGCCTCATCTCAGGGAAGGGTGAGGCCTCATGACTCCCTTCTTCCCTCCATGAGGGAAGGTAATATATAGATCCGATCTTGTGCAGGTCTAATACAAATAACCAGCTACTGTAAGTTCATGTGGGCAACGGCCATGCCATACCAGGTAGAGAGCACTCCAGAAGTTGTTCTCTGACTTAGACACACACACACACACACACACACAATTTTTACTAACAGAAAAAGATTAAAAATCTAAAAATAATACAAATGTTCTTCAATGGTAAAATTGTAAGTAATACAGATATATTCAAATGATGCTATCTTATACACTGAACATATACAGCTATATACATCAACACAAAATCTCAGGAATTCTCTATTCAAAAAAACCTAGTCCTATAATACACACAGTAATAGTATGTTTGGTTAAGCAAACTAAAAATGTGTAGTTTGTAGGATGACACACAAATGTGGGGAAACATCTATGAAAGCATGGAGACGGTTGTCACACTAAATTTAGAAACGTGTTTGTAACTGTAGACGCAGGCAAAGTGGCACATAAGGACTGCTAAGATGTTAACATTGTATTTTTGACATGACTTTGTTATGATTTAGACCTCGAAATGTTCATGTGTTTAAAGATTGGTACCCTGTTAGTGGTGCTATTGAGAGATGGTGGAAGCTTCTGGAAGATGGGTCAACTAGGAGGAAATACAGTGGGGTGTACATGTAAGGGGATATTGGAGCCTTCTTGTCTCTTAATCAATTTTTAATAAACTGTTACCTATTCTTGTAGTTGCTTGGAAGGGCTCAAGAGCTGTAGTGGTAGAGGAGCCCAAAGAGGCTTAGCAGGAGGGCTGCCAAGAAGACAGAGTCAAAGGTGAACAACAGGAGCTAAGGACAGATTCCCTGGGAGGTTGCCTGAAGCTCTGAGTCAGACATCTCTAGGAGTCCTACTGAGAGCAGCCGCTGAGTAAACACACAAGAATACACAGCAGCAGCAAGATAGGGACAGATCAGGAGACACAGAGCTTTGAGCAGAAAAGGGGCCAGACGCCTGCCTCTACAACACTGCCCTAGCTTTTCAGTGTAAGTGCAGATTCCCAGGAAGCCACAGAGTGCAACCTCAAGACCCCCACATGGAAGAGTCAGGTTCACCTAGAGCTTTGTGGTACCACTCCAACCTGAGCAAAAGAAAAGTATGAGTGAGTTGTTTTGTGAAAGGTCAGGACATATATAGTAAGAAAAGAAAGCAGTCAGTCTACAAAATCCCTGAAGCCTTCAGGAATGGGCAATTGTACCTGGTAAGTAAAAATCCCAGTGTTGGGGCTGTAGAGATAGCTCAGCAGTTAAAGAGAGCTGACTGGTCTTGCCAAGGACCTGGGATAAGTTCCCAGCATCCACATGATGGCTCCTAACCATCTGTAACTCCAGTTCCACACAATCCAATGCCTCTTCTGACCTCCAAGAGCTTCTGAACAAACGTGGTGCAGGTACACACACTCGGGCACACATATATGCACATAAAATATGTATTTTTTGGTGTGCAGCTTTGGAGTGCAGCAATGGTCCAGCACTTACAAGGTCCTAGTTTCAGTCTCCAGCACTACAGGAAAGAGCTCAGGACCCATAAGTACCCCAGTACCTTGAATGAATGAATGAATGAATGAATGATGAATGAATGAATGAATAAATAAACACCAAACAAACAAAGCAAGCAAGCGCCTCCCTGTTAGGAGTTCTTGTTAGGGGAAAGAATGAGCAAATACAGAAGATAAACGAAAAGAATTTATTCTGTACGAGATCACCTCCATGTTCCAGCTGGTCTTGCATATTTATATTGTGTTCATCATCTATACAGTTTCACAACCTTTCTTTGCGTGTAAAACACAAGTGGTTTTACTGGAGCTGGTAAACACACACCTTGCATAGCCATAAGGGGTGCCAAAACTTACAATTTTAACATAGTGCATTAAACAAATCTCTCACTTTACGCTGTTTGGGACTGATGATATTTATGGTCTTTTAGTGTTTATGAAAACCTAGTAAACCAAAATGGAAACACTTGTATTTCTCAACTTACTTTACTAGGGCAAATTTCTAAAAGATAGGTTACTTAGCTAAGAGATGCATTTTTAAGAATTGCTGGGGTCCTTTGCCAGTTGCCCAGCGCAAGCTTTACTTTCCAGCCAACTGCTGACAAATGTGTTTACTTGCTCTTTCAACCATGTCTTTGTCATGTTTCACACTGTTTTCTGTTGATTTACATGTCTTAGCACTAGGGAAACAAACTACATTTTTGAGTATTCTGAATTTTCAATATGAAAGAAGTAAAATGAATAAGCCTTACTGAGTGGCAAGATGTCAGGTGGAAGAAAGCAGAGCATGGGATTCATGTACTGGGGTGGTTGGTCTCTGGTAATTGGCATCTGAAAGAGATAGTAATGGGCTGGATGTGGTAGTTCATGCCTGTAATTCCAGCACGATGAGGTAATTGCAGACTGAAGTAGGATTACCCTCAGATCCTAGTCAGCCTGGGCTACAGTTTAAGACCTTGTTTTAAAAATCAAAGAAGGGTGGAAATAGAGAGAGAAAGGAAGGGAATAAACATCAGCAATGGAAAAATGTACAAGCAAGTTTAGGCAATGATACTCTGGGCAAGGGGGGCTTGAGGCATTAGAAGGAATATGGTAGGGATGTTCAGTGAACAATTTCATATCCAGGGGCTGGGAAGTCAGTCAGGCTCACGTGAACTCAGGGCTGGAGGCAGGTCTGTGACTGGGCACACAATCTGTTAAAGAGCCTGGTGAGCTGCAGAGGGGCCATGAGTGGAGGAGCAGTGGGTCTCACAGACCAACCCACAGAGCAGAAAGACTAGGAGGGAATCAGCCTTCAAAGGCAAATGTCAGCCATTACAGTTAGGAGGATCTTTTTATTTTTAATTTAAATTTTTTTTTTCATCTTACATACCAACCAGTGTCCTCTCATTCATCTTTTCCCCCATTTCACTCCCCATCCATTCCTCAGAGATGGTAAGGCTCCCATGGGAGTCAACAACATCTGGCACATCAAGTTGAGGCAGAACCAAGCCCCTCCCCACTGCATCAAGGCTGAGCTAGGTGTCCCTCCATAGGGAATGGGCTCCAAAAAGCCAGATCGTGCACTAGGGATAAATGATGGTCCAGGGGTCCCACAAATTGCCCAAACCACACAACTGTCACCCACATTCAGAGGGCCTAGTTTGGATCAATTCTCTACCCTGAAGTATAAATGGTAGTGAAAGTGGATTCTTTGACTTTATTTTTTACTATGGTAGATAAATAAGTATAAAAATAAGAGACTTTAATGCTTTAAATGTGACTCAATTTCCTAAATGTCACTTTCCTCATTTTACTGACCTCAGTGCTAAGGACCAACAGTGGGGTTATGTGGGTGAAGAAATTCAGCATCCCTCAACAACCTGGTCTAGCTTGGAAGTCCACTCAATCTTACTCAATAGCTTATTTTGGCACTGATCAGGTAACACATCACCAAAGCAACTAAGGAAAATGTACAAAGTACTATGAGGTAGGTAGCAATCTACCAGAGAATGTAAAGTAGATGCTATGCTACATTCCAAAGGAAGTACTAATAAACAAAACCCAATACATGAAGAACTAGGTAAACCCAGGAAATCACTCTCTCACTGCACCGAGCTACAAGACACAGGGTCCTGGAACTCATGTCTCCTTCTCCTCTGTGCCTCTGCCTCCTTGGGAAGTTTTCTTCCTTGAAAAGGAAAACAGCACACACCTTTAATCCCCGTACTAGGAAGACAAAGGCAAAGGGATCTCTATGAGCTACATACAGGGCAAGCAGGTATGCACAGTGAGTTCCAGGCCAGTCAAGGCTACATAGTGAGACCCTGACTCAAAACAAACAAAACCAAACATGAAACAAAGACAGACACTGGTAGACTTCATAAGCTTGCTGGGCTGCCTTAGCAATTTACTGCTATAGTCCAGGATGCTTTAACTCAGACATGGACTTCTTCATAATTCTGGGGACTAGAAACCTGACAACAAAATGCAGCGAAGCCTAGTCCCTTCCAAGGCTTCTGCCCTTGGCTTACAGGTGTTAGTCAGCCTCTGCCTTTCTTCCCTGGCCAAGCATCTGTGCAGATCTTTGTCCCAATCTCCTTCTCATAGGGATGTCAGTCATATCAGATTAGAACTCATCCATGTGACCTCATCTGACCTGGGTCCTCTAAAGACTTTATGTCCAAATACAGCCATGTTCTTAAGCTCAGGGAATTTCAACATAAGAATTTGAGTGAGACACCATTCAGTCCCATAACATGTGTTAAGAATTCAATGAAAAATTCTAAAGAAATCAGTAGCTATTAACTCCACAGTTACCATTAGAGGGTTCCTTGGAAGCCCTGGAGACTAAGGAGCTTGAATGGGCCAGGCTTCTGTCAGGTCATAAAAGGGGCACAGATGTGGCCATTAAACACTTAAGTCAGAGCTCACAGAAGCCCATCTGAGGTGGAAAGAGGCCGGAAAGAAGCCATTCCTAGCCTGGCTCTGGGCGGTGAAAGGAATGGGGCAGCAGGCGCCTGCTGTGCTGCACCTGGAGCTGAGGGCCGCCAACAAAAATGTGGTCTGTGGAATACGAGGCAGGACCAACGCTCATCTCTTCTGTGAGTACCTCCCTGGAATAAGCTCTGCTGCTGCTACAAGACAGGAGAACCTACCTGAAGTCTCCACACTAGGTAGCCTCCTCCAGTCAGGGTGGGGCCTGCAAGACAGGAATGATTATCATGGATTCTATAGGCCCTCGGTGCCCAGGAAGTGTAACCCAGGGCTGGAGCTCATCCTGTGCCTTCAGTTTGTCAGCAGCATTCATAGAGGCCAAACGAGGAATACCCAGGAAGCGGGTCAGCTCAGCTTTAGTGTGCCTGCTTAGAAGAAGAGTCTCATTCTCAGTAAGAAACACAGGAAGTAGAAAATCAGATTTTCCCAGAAGCCTGCAGGAAGCTTTTGTGGCTGCTGTATCAAAGTTGCACAAACATGGCAGCAGTGATAACTTAAATCTACACTGTCCCAAAGGCCTGAAGTTCATAGTTCAGGCACTGGTAAGGTCACTCACTGCCTTGAAAGGGCCTGGAGAATGGCTACAATTTAAAATGCATGAATTCCATTGTACCTCTTTTTTTTGATCATCAAAAGAATGGGAAACTACAGTTACCAATCTCAACAAACACCAGTCACGTCTCAATGAAGAATTTAACTGAGAAACTGAAATTGCACACACTGCACAAAAATACTGTTACCTTTTCCTCTGGTTTTAAAAAATAAACTTGAAGCATAAGCAGCTCAATGGGTTATTAACGTAATCATTAACGTAACATAAATTAGACACTGACTCCATAGGTATTTTAAAGTGAGAACAATTTAGGCTAAAGGAAACTTGGTCCTGTGTTTCATTTCTTTTTAGAATTTTCACCTATTTTTATAACTTAAAAAAAATTCTTTAATATTCCCTATGCAGAAAAAGAAAGTTACTACACTGAGACAACCTTACTGTTTCCAGTTGAAAGGAAACTACTACCCAATTTAAGTTTAGGAACTAGTCAATACTTCAACTAATGGCAACTTCAAAGTTATTATCAGGATAGAAATAGGGTCTATCAGCTTTATAGAAGCAAAATTATTCTACTATTTTGAAATACGACAGAAATAACATCTAAGTGCAATAAATATTAGAAATACCAAGAATATGAACAATCTTTAAAGCCTAAATGGCCATAAATAGGGAAAAAATAACTAAACACCTGGTAAGATTATGATTGGACTTCAATTCTCACACAACTTGTTGAAAGAAAAGAGGTAAACATTCTAGTGTCTAAATAACCTTGATCAGATCAAATTTTATAAAAAAATAAAAAAAAGGAGGGGGGGACGGGGGAGAGAGGGTGAATGCAGGAGGGCAGTGGTTTCCACCATCAAATTTATATCTTACAATATATAATAAGCTTTAAATTAGAAAATGCCCTACCAGGAGTAACCAAAAGCAAACTATAATCACCCCCAAAGTCTAAACTGGGTAAAGATAAGGTTGGTTGTTCTCGGCTCTAGTTATGTTGGCCTCTTGCAAAATGACAGGCAAAATCATACTTGTTTTTACAATTGTGTCCACATATGTTACACTGAAAAGGATTGTCATACCCATGGCATCCCATATGAATAGTGTAAAGGACATTGTCTGCAAAGTACGTGTCACAGTGCTGGCAATGGTAAAGAAGCTGAGGGTCCTCCATCGGCAAGGTTAGGGCCGGAGTGCTTGGCTGGCTGTTTCCAAAGATGGAGGTGCTGGTGCGGCCACTTGGCTGGCTGCTGGGCCTTGAAAAGGGACTGCAGTCCCTCTGACTAAATGGTGGGAGTCGAGGCTCTAGGACTATGGGGGAGCTCTGTGGGGCACTCCCTTGGGCAGAGGGCTGTTGAATCATGAAAAGATTTTCCTCTAGGCTGGAGTCTCCATCAGGGGAGGCCAGGTTTTGGTTTTCAGGTGGCAACCTAGACAAGCGTCCTGCAAGAGCAGACATCTGATTCAAAGGACTGTCCACAAGCAAGAGTTCTTCGGGGTCCCTCGGCAGTCCGCAGACTGAGGCTTTACCCATACTGTCGTAGAAGTCGTTCTGAACATTCGGGACCTTGTGCGTAAAATCACCGGGGTAGTCTGGTTTCTGAACGACCACAGAAGGTGGACCTAAGGCGATGAGCAGCCCTCGTTTGCCCTCCTCCACGTTGCTTTTACCCTGCAGGACCCCCCACGTTTTCATGCTGGTGAAGGAGGCCCGGGGCCCGGTCAGCGGCAAGGGCTTGTGCCTGCGCCTTCGATGGTGGGACAGGTTGCTCCTGTAGTTGCAGCGATAGGCGCACAGCTCGCACTTGTACGGCTTCTCTCCCGTGTGCGAGCGCATGTGGGCCTCGAGGTAGCGCTCGTAGGCGGAGGCGAAGGGGCAGAGGCGGCAGCGGTGCGGCTTCTCGCCCGTGTGGGTCCGGGTGTGCTCGACCAGCCGCTCCGTCCTCTCGCTGGCGTAGCTGCAGGACGGGCACTGCAGCTTCCCGTCCCAGGTCCTTTCCAGGTCGCCCAGCATCAGCACCGGGGTCCCGTCCAGGGCCTCCCCGGGGTGTCCGGGCCCTCGGGCCTGCCCCGCCAGGTCCCAGGCCAGCTTGTTCACCGCGATCACCGGGCGGGTCGGCCCGCTCAGGTGCTCCCTCCACCTGCTGCTCCACTTCCGCTCCTCCCCGTGAATGGAAGTCACTTCCTCTCGGGCCTACTTCCGTCGCCTCCCGGGAGGCCGGCCTTCACGACGACGTCCCCGGGCTCTCCTCGGGCTGCCCACCCTGGGTCGCTTCACCCTTCTCCCGCCCCCAACCCCAGGGACAGCGTCGGGAGCCCGGGGACTCCTCCTGAGACACGCGGAGGAGCTCCAAAGGCCTGGCCCAGCTCAGCCTGCGCCCACCATATTGGCTTCTTCCCTGCTCGGGCAGACCCAAGTCTCGCGAGAGTCAGACGCGGCGCGGGAACGACAAGAGGAGGAGGGGCCGTGAGGAAGGGGCGGGGTCTGCTGCTGCTGCTGCTGATGCCGCTCCACACCTATTTATTGCAGGCCCCGTGCAATGCACGTGTGCGGGCATGGTGGTGGCTGGCTCCACGGGGAAATGTGACGGACGGGCACACTGTGTTGGTCATCGCTGGACTGGATCTGCCTTTCCAGCCCAGATCACTTAGTTCTCTCGCCTTCCACGGCTCCCAGCAGCATCCCAGACTCTGGATGCTTGGTGCAGAGCCCCGTCATGCCCACGGTGGACCTGCGTGGGGCTAGACCACCTGGTCACTCATGTAGAGAGAGGAAAGCAGGAATGGACCGTGCTGCGTACCAGCTTTGAACCCCTCCTGTTCCTGACCTTGCCTGTCTGCTGCCTTCTCCCATCCCCCCGGGCGCTCATCGTCTCGCTTCTTGATTCTCCATCAAGAACTGTTCAGACTTCCGAGTCCTCTCTCTACCTCTCTAACTCAGCCAGCTCCCATTTTGCTTACAGCCTCTAAAAGTGCCGTGAATGTGTCCGATGCCCCTCTATTCTTTTTGTTTTTGCGTTCGTTGTTTACACCTTTTGTTAAAATTACTTTCCATCATTTCCTGGGGGTTGGGGGAGGGTATGGAAACTGTTAATTGTGTGTTTGTGCCTGTTTAAATGGAAGTCCCTACAATAAGCTTTAGTTGTGGGGGAGAAATGGGTAAGAGATCTGAAAAACAGTAATGATTAAACTTTATTCCCTCTCATAAGAAAAAAGCTTTGTTTTTAATCCAGTCATTAAGTTTTGCTGAATTAAAGAACTCAATCAAGAGCATTCATGACCACATTTGGATTTCATCCACCCACATACATGCAGAGACTCAGAAAGTAACCAAAGGACCCCGGCATAAAGTAAAATGAGCTCTGACTCCTAGCATTTGAGTGCACACCATGATGTGTAGGTCGTTCAGGCACAAATGTTAACTTTACATAGAGACATAAACTGACATGATGATTGCATGACTTTCTGTCTCCAGTCCATCACTGTGGAGTGGACTGCCTCTCCTGAAGTAAACTTTAGCAATGGAGGCATCCCACACTTTAAAATGCACCAAAGTCTCTATTCATCTAAACAAAGAAAATCGTAAGCTTGAACTTCGAGATCTCGTGTTTTTTTCCAGGCCTCAGAAACATGCATCATCCCCTAAAGTAGTGGTTCTCAACCTTCCTAATGCTGCCACACTTTAATACAGCCCCTCAACAGTGACCCCAACCATAACATTTAGTTGCTACCTCATAACTGTAATTTTGCTACTGTTATGAATTGTAATATAAATATCTGATAGGTGGGATATCTGACATGCAACTCCTGTGAAAGGATCATTCAACCCCCAAAGGGGTCATGACCCACAGGTTGAGAACCACTGTCTTAAAGGACTATTCTCTAGCTCAGATTAGACATTCAGGGAATAAAAGGACCATCAGTTCTCAAAGACTGGTACACCTGTGGCTGGTGGGATGATCTGGGCATTGTCCCTTACCTCTGGTCCTCACCGTCCCATCTCCTGAAGGAGAAGAGTGTGTGTGAGTCCCTGCCTGCTTCTGCACAGAACCGGCTTTGGTGTTTGTGGTAAAAATGCAAATGGTCCCTATAGGCCCATAGGGAGTGGATCTATTAGGAGACATCGCCTTGTTGGAGTAGGTGTGGCCTTGTCAGAGCAAGTGTGTCACTGGGGGTGGGCTTTGAGGTCTCAGATGCTCAAGCCAGGCCCAGGGTCACTCTCCTTGCTACCTGTTGATCCAGATACAGAACTCCCAGCTCCCTCTCCAGCTCCATGTCTGCCAGCATGCCGCCATGCTTCCTGCCATGATGATAACAGAATGTAACCTCTGAACTGTAAGCCAGACTCAATTAAATGTTCTCCTTTATAAGAGTTTCTGTGGTCATGGTGTCTCTTCATAGCAATAGAAACCCTAACAAAAACAGTGTTTCAAAGAAACTTGCTGTGTCATAAGATGATGGAGCAGAAATCAGGTCATTTTTATGTACAAGTAATTAGAAATTAACACATGTTAATGTTTTTCTTTACTCTGATTTTTTTTAGCATTTATTTGTTGGGGGGGCATATATGGAGGTGTCTTAGTTAAGGTTTCTATTGCTATGATGAAACATCATGACCAAAAAGCAAGTTGGGAAGGAAAGGGTTTATTTGGCTTATACTTCCACATTGCTGTTCACTACTGAAGGAAGTCAGGGCAGGAACTCAAACAGGACAGGATCCTGGAGGCAGGAGCTGATGCAGAGGCCATGGGGAGGTGCTGCTTACTGACTTGATTCACATGGCTTGCCCAGCCTGCTCTCTTATAGAACCTAGAACCACCAGTCCAGGCATGCACCACCCACCATGGGCTGGGCCCTCCCCCATCAATCACTAATTGAGAAAATGCCTTAGATCTGGATCTCATGGAGGCATTTCCTCAACAGAGGTTCCTTTCACCCTGATGACTCTAGCTTATGTCAAGTTGGCACACAAAACCAGCCAGTACAGGTCAGAGAGCAACTCGCAAGAGTTGGTTCTTGGGTCTGGAGAGATGGCTCAGTGGTTAAGAGCACTGACTGCTCTTCCAGAGGACCTGGGTTCAATTCCCAGCATCCACATGGCAGCTCACAACTGTCTGTAACTCCAGAATCCAATACCCTCACACAGACATACATGCAGGTAAAACACCAATGCACATAAAATAAAAATAAATAAAATTATTTTTTTTTTTTTTAAAAAAAGAGTTGGTTCTTTCTTTCTGCTATGTAAGTTCCAGGGACAGAACTCAGGATGTCAGTCTTGGTGACAAGTACCTTTACCTACTTAAGCCATCTTGCCAGACCTTTTCTTCTTATTGAAATATCTGCTCAAATTTTTTGGCTACTGGAATATTCACACTTCTTATTGATTTATAAGCTGTCTTTATTTAAAATATGTAAGGTGTGATGGTTTGAATGAGAATGACCCCTATATGTCATATATTGGAATACTTGGTCCCCAGGTGGTAGAACTGTTTGGGAAGGATTAGGAGGTGTGGCTTTCTTGGAGGAGGTGTCCATCACTGAGGGTGGGCTTTGAGGTTTCAGAAGAGCATTTTCAGCTCTCCCTGCTTCACGCACGTGTCTCAGGATGTGAACTCTCAGCTACACTACTCCAGTGCCATGCCTCCCCACCTACGGCCATGCTCCACACCATGGTGGTCATGGACTCACCTCCTGGAACTGTAAGCTTCAAATAAACATTTTCTTCTGTAAGTTAACCTGGTCATGGTACCTCATCACATCAACAGGAAAGTAACTAAGACATAAGGAAAAAAGCCTCTATAAAGAAAGGGAAAAACAAGAGAAACACAGACCCTCAGGTCCAAAATGGCAAGACAAACCCAAACATAACAAAAAAGGGGGGAAAATCATACAAAAATAAAGATAAATCAGAAGATTAAACAAGGAAAAAGGGAATACAGAAAGAGCAACAAAAAGGCATAAATGAGGAAATCAGATCACTGAACTAGAAATTAAAAGTTTTAACAGTTGGCCATGGTGATGTACAACTTTAATTTCAGTACTCCAGAGGTAGAAGCAGGTGGATTTCTATTGTTTTTAAGCCAAACTGATCCATATAAATTTTCAGGATAGAGATACACAGAGACACCCTGTGTCAAAATAAATATATAAAATTTAAAAGATTAGGACAGAGGTGAAAGATAACCAAGAATTTGCAAGACCATGTCCACATGGTCACATATCCTCTCTGTCACATGCATAGTGACACTGACAGTGAAACAGAACACATATGCAAAGATACAATGAAAAGAAGTGTGTGTGTTGTTATTTTATAAGTGCCAATAAGACAAAAACAGACCTTGACTATATCAAATGCATAGAAGGCAACAAAACCCGATTATATAATGAGAGAAAATACACCAAGAGTGGAAATCCACATGAAGTGGTATGACAGGGTGTGTTTGTTAATTGTTAAATGAAAATAGGGGTACGCTATGGAAGAGGAGGTGGAAAGAGTATAAGAGGCAGTGGGGATGGAGGACACCAGGGAAAATTAGGCCCTCTGCATCAACTGGGCAGGGCCCATATGAGCTCACAGAGACTGAGGCAGCATGCACAGGGCCTGCAAGGCTCTGTGAGTATATATTATACTACCAGGTCCTCTGAGTATATATTATAAATTTCAGCTTAGTATTTTTATGGGACTCCTGTGTGTGAACGAGTGGGTCTCTGATTCTAGTGCCTGTTGTTCATATCCTAGATGGTCTTTTAATAAAAAACCCAGGGCCAGATATCAGGGTGAAAGCTGAAAGATCAGAGAAGCAGAACAGGCAGCCACTAGTTCTTACCTCTATGAAATCCTCAGCCTAAAGAGAGTGAGTTCCTGTTTCCTCATGCCTTGTATACCCTTTCCTGTCCTGCCATATTACTTCCTGGGATTAAAGGCGTGTGTGCTTCCCAAGCAAAGGCATGAGATCTCAAGTGCTGGGGTTAATGGTGTGTGGCACCACTGCTTGACCTCTGTGTCTAATCCAGTGGCTGGCTCTGTCCTCTGGTCCTGAGGCAAGTTTATTAGGGTACACAATATATCACCACATGTGCCTTCTCTTGGGGCTCTTTTCCCTCTGTTGGGTTGCCTTGCCCAGCCTGGATGTGATGGGTTTTGTTTTATTATAGTTATCACAAACATGACAAAATGAACTATCATAAGATAGAGAAGCTGTGATAAAGTACTATGACCAAGGTAACTCACAGAAAGGAGGGTTTATTTGGGCCTATGGTTCCAGAGGTTAGAGTTCATGATGGTGGTTGTAGACGAGGCAATAGGAGCGGGAGGCTGAGGGCTTACGTCTTGAACCACAAGCGCAATGCACAGAGAATGAACTGGAAATGGTGTGAGTCTTTTCCACCTCTAGTGACATACTTCCCCCAGCAAGGCCACACCTCCTTACCCTTCCTAAAATAGTTCCACCAACTGGGAACCTAGTGTTATAGTCTCAACTGCCTGAGACTGTAAGGAACTTCTCACACCCAAACCACCGCATTCCACGCTCTGGCCCTCATAGGCCTGGTGACTATATCACAGCGCAGAATACATAGTCCAGCTTCAAAGTCATCATCAGCCTTTTACAGTCACAACACTGGTTTTAAATCCAAACTCCTTTCTGAGACTCAAAGCAATCTCTTCATTATCACCCCCTGTGAAATCAAAAGGCAAATTACATACTTCCAACATGAAGTGGCACAGAATCTACATTATTGTTCCAAAAGGGAGGAATGGGGGCATAATGAAGAAATACTGGACCAAAGCAAGGCAGAAACCCAGCAGTCAAATCCCAAATCCTGTAGCTCCCTGTCTGATGTCAAAAGGCTTAGATGGCTCTCCCTTAGGCTAGTTCCTTAACAGACGTCCCACAGCTCTCCAGGGCATCACAGGTTTCACTTTCACAGCCTCATGCAATGGCCTCTCAGGACCTCTTGCTCTCAGGTTTTCACACAAGGACACCACTGCCCTATATGTCTTGTCATTGGCAGCCCTCTGAAGCCGTGGAGAAAGATCCCATGACCCCTTACCTTTTATGACTCTAAAACTAGCACCATGTGGACAAAACCTCTGTGTTCAGCTACCAACTTGGGATGGACCCAGGCTCCTTTGAATCACATTAGCATCAGCTTTGGATGGCGGTTGCTTTTCAGGAGCAGAAAATGCCTTCTGCTGTCTTTCAGGAGCTCAGCTAGGTGGGATCTCCCCCTGAGGGTGCCTTCCCTTCTATTCTTATGTAGATCAGTACTTTGTTTATGGGTGACAATATTCTCACAGTCACAGTCTCTCCTCCAGTGCAAGCTTCCCTGTAACACCAAGCTTGCTGGTGTGGTGTTCTTTTCTTTCAAAACTGTCTATATTTTTTTCATTTCTTTCTGCCCTAACTGTTCTTTTTCATTGTAGACCTGCATAAGAGCGATCACTAATAAATATCGGGCACTATGGGGGTCCAGCCCCTTGATAGTCCCCTCCCAGGGTCCGGGAGGAATCTACAACCAGCTGATAATTAATCTTTGATGAAAAGAAATCAGTCTATGTTCACAAAACTCCTTAGTCCATATACTTTATTATTCTGTGTTCAGTTACAAGCTTATATTCTGCTCTCATATTTAGCTCATTTCTAGCCTGATTTCTCTCTACACTTGTCTGCGGTCCCCTCTAGGTTCTATCTTAATTCCTTCATCTAGTTCTGTCCCTTCTAGGTTCTCATCCATCTTGTTCCTTTCCATATCATCTCCTCTCCCATCTTTTTCTCTCTCCTCATCTTGTTCTTCCCCATCTGGCTCTTCCTCATCTTCCATCTCGTTCCTCTGGTACTCTCTTCTAGCCCTACAACCTAGTTCTTCCCCATCTCAGTTTGTTCCTCTCAAGTTCTTACCCGTCTAGTTCTTCCATTCTCTTTTCTCTTCTCTGTCCTCTCTAGCCCTGGAAGCCCTGGTATATAAGGCCAGGCTTCCAGGGTCAAACGGAGGGGTGATAAGAATCACATTGAGAGGCAATAACCGTTAAGTATCATTTGCAACCCCAAAGGGAAGTGACCAATGGGGAAATGAATTAACTAAAGGCTAAATTTTGGGTAATATCTAAGAAGAGGGATCTTATGTGCTCAACTATTAAACTCTTAAACGTGATTAGTAGAAAATGTTAAGAATCTATAAGTTGCTAGGTCAATGGGAGAAAATAAAACTGCCTTCTTTTTTCCTGTAGCTCCTATCTGTCCAAGCTATCTACCATTTTTCTGCAGGGTGGGGGAAAGTGTGCTCAGTCACTAGGCAACCTGTATACAGCTAGATGCCTCTGGTGATAGTTAAAGGAAGATCTGGAACTGGAGGTAAGGTTTGGGAAAGTAGGAAGTAAAGCTTAATTGGCACATCCGCCAGGCCTTCTCAAACAGGTAGTCTGGACGCTTAAGTCTGTTCTTAGAGGGTACAGAAGTATCTCTGATAAGGTACTTTCCTCCATCTGGGGATGGACCTGGCCGGATGCTGCCAATGGTGATAATTACAGGGAGGCTTGAACTGGGGTTCTGGCTGAGCATAGCTGTCAGCACAGAAAGTTATCTAAATATTCCTAGAAGTGGTTAGGTAAGGAGTTAGAGGTCTATAAAGTTAGTAAGGCTGTAAGAAAGGAGGGTCTGAGCTAAATTGTGTAAAGCTATTACTGAACATCCACCTGATCTAGGTGGTGTCTCCTTGTGGAATTTACCTTAAATCAGGAGACTTGTATGTGGACTGTTATTACTGCTAGTCCTTGAAAGTGGCCAAAGGAGATATCTGATTCCAGAGAAAGCCTTTCCTGAGGCTGTTCTCCAAATACCTGGAATGTGTATGTCCAGAGAGTGATCAGTCCACACTGTTAGCCCTTCTTAGGGAAAACTCAATTGGGAAAACTATGAAGGCACACATGATTTTCCTAACAGAATACAGCTGATATATAACAAGCCAAGTAACACCAAAAACTCCTTGGGATTTGGCTTCCTCTGGAGGAATTCCCTGATTCCTCCAGGTAGTGGCTTTGCCATAACCAGCTGAGTTATTATGATATATTCCTGTGGCCTGCAGCAAATAAACACATGACAGAGTCCCTATTACGGCATCTTAGAATCTCTTCTGCCAAAGACATTAGTCCATTACTTTTAATTTTTTAAGAAAAGGTTTATTTTATTCTAGGAGTATGGGTGTTTTGCATGTATGTGTGTATATGTGTGCGCCTGTTGCCAGCTGGAGGTCAGAGGAAGGTGTTGAGTCCCCTGGGACTGGAATTACGGTTTCCATGTAGGTGCTGGGAACTGAATCCAGCTTTGAATCTCTGTAGAGACAAGTGCTTTTAAGTGCGGAGCCATTTCCCCAGCCCCTAGGTCATTATCATTGCATTTAGCCTCAGGTAAGTTCTTAGGACATGAGTGGAAAGCAGCCACAATCTTTGTCAAAAATACCACAGAACAGGTCTCTAACCCAGTTGCTAGCCAATATTGCTTCTCTCTGAACCCTCTTGAGCGGAGTCTCCACAGTCGGAATTGTCCTAGGCACTGACTCCCAGGCTTCCATTAGCATGTCCCATTAAGTCCTGCTTTCCTAGTCCAAAGACCCAAAGTCTTCCGCATTCCCAAGCCAAAAGCAGCGCAGCCAGGTCTGTCACCACAGTAGGTCCGCTCCTGCTACCAACGTCTGTCTTAGTTACTTTTTGTTGATCCGCGACCAAGGTGACTTAGAGAAGGAAAGTCTTACTTGGGATGCAGCTGCAGAGGATCAGAGTCTACAAATGGTGGAACAAGACACGGCAGCAGGAACGGGCTAAAGCTGAGGGCTCACCCCTTGAACCACAGGCAGGAGAGTGAACTGGGAATGGTGCATGTCTCCAAACTGGTCCAGTGACACACTTCCTTCAGCAAGGCCACGCCTCTTAAGACTTCCCATGCAAGAACACTATGGACCAAAGGTTTACATGCCCAAGACTATGGGCAGGTAACTACCCACAAGCCGTCAAGCAGATTTTGAAAATAATGCTCAAATTTACCCTCAGTGAGAAAATATACGACTAGGTTGAGCCACCCGATGTCTCACTCATCTACTCAGGGGGAAAAAAATCCAAGTTGGACAACCTGCTGCTCAGACCAGCTGTGGGAAGGGTGGTATGATCTTAGGCTGGCTGGAGTGTCTAACCGTATTCCAAAGCTTGCACATCTACCAGATCTGCTACAGCTACATCACCTGTCAGTGAGTCCTAGGTGTTCACAAGCACAGGGACTGCTTTGACAGAAGAAAGCAAGAAAGATACGCAGTTAACGTTGAGAGATTTAGCAAACAAAGCCGCAGGATTCCTAGTTAGTTTGAATTTCAGATAAATAACACAATGTCTTGGTATAAATATGCCTCATATATTGTTTAGACTCAATACAGTATTTGCAACATGATTACGCTAGAAATAAATCACTGTTAATCTGGAGTCGAAATTGAGTGTTCTATAGTTTACCTGCGAAGTCTGTAAATGCCTAGAGCTGCCAAGAAGCATGGAGTCATGTAGCGGAGCATTATCATCCTGACAGCTTGATTTCAGGAACCCCATTACTTAGCAACTGCATGCTTTTTTTTTTTTTTCCTTTATGTGATTCTGTGCATACTACCTGGAAAGTCCAGCTATTTGTGAAGAATAAATGGAAGAATTAAATGTCAGGTTTTCCTTCCTGGACTTTGTTTACACGAGTGGGTGTGTCTGCCCTCACAGATTCTCACATGGCTTGTCACCTTCTGTGAATGCAGTGGTCTGGGTGGCTTCCCTATAACCAAGCCCCAGGTCAGCAGAAGCCCAGAGGAATAATAATAGGCCTTGTTTGTTCTGGCTGATGAGATCCTTGATCACAGTCACCAGAATACAGAAAGAGCGAGCTTTGGTGGGGTCAAGAGCCCCCAAGCTTCCTCCGAGCCCAACCAAGTAGGTTGCCTTACTTAGGTTTTAAATCCTATGTTGAAAAGTCTGCTTTGTGGTGAACATGGTGGCTTCCAGCCAAAAGTAGGCTCTGTCTTTGTTGGGTTTGTGGTTTTCTTCTCCTTTATTTGTCTATTTGGGCACATGTGAGTCAGACCACACTCAGCCCTGGATCAAACGCTGGTGAACTGTGAGCAAAACCTGTCTGTTGTATGTTGAGTTTTAATACACTATGCACACTTTTATTGAATGGAAAAAAAATACCATTCACTTACCCAAGCAGAGTAAGGCAGGCATGATGGCAGTGTTGTGATGGGTGTAGAGACTCCAGGCAGTAGGGTTTGCAGGAGAGGGAGAGGGAGGGCTCAACTTCAGAGGCAGCAAGGAAAAGTGGGGGGACGGTGAGTCAAGAAGATAGGCGTAGGAAGAAAGTAGAAATGCTGTAGCAAAACCTCCGAAACATGGAGGGCAACATGAGCAAGGTGCAAAATATGCACGTGAAAATGTAACAATAAAACCTCTCTTTTGTGTAATTTCTATAAAAACAAACAAACAAACCTCAAGGGAATTCAGGCTCTCCTTTGCCACTTAAGGAGGACACAGCCTGAAATCACCATCTTTGATGCATGTTCTCAGCAGACACTTCATCTGCGGGTATCTTGATCTTGGACTCCCCAGCCCCCACAACAGTGAGCAAAACACTTTTAGTACTGATAATTCCTATTTGAGGCAGGGCGCACTGTGTAGCCCTGACTGGCCTGGAACTCAGTGTGGAGTCCACACATGCCTCAAACCCACAGAGATCTGTCTGCCTCTACCTCCCAAGCATTGGAGTAAAGATGTGAACCACCACATTTGGCAGATAAGTGTTTCAAAGGACAGAGATCTGTACCTAAGGAGCAGAGTAAAGGTTAATGGGGAGAAAATGACCAAGACAAGACTTGAGAGGCAGGGGTATGCAGCTAGATCTGTGTGACAGGATTCATGCTAAAGGCAGGCTACCTGGGCTATAGTCCAAGGGGAGGACTATATCTCCTCAAATGCTCTCTTAATTAGGTTTCTATTGCTGTGAAGAGACACCATGAACACAATAACTCTTACAAAGGAAAACATTTAACTGGAGCTGGCTTACAGTTCAGAGGTTTAGTCCATTATCATCATGGCAGGAAGCATGGTGGCATGAAGCATTTATCTAATTTTTTATTATTAATAAAAACGTGGGAGTCAAATATCAGGGCAAAAGCCGGATTGACCAGAGAATTGGCAGACAAGTGACCAGTGACCTCTTCTCACCTTCCCTGATCCAAAAGGGCCCAAAAATCTTTCTAAACTCCTCCCTACTACTTCCTGTGTCTCTCTACACATATCCTGGGTCCTCCAAAATCTCTATGGCTAATTCTGATCTACTAATTGCCAATTCTGCCCCCTGACTGTGGTAGTTTGAAAGCAAATGGCCTCCAAAGGGAGTGGCACTATTAGGAGGTGTAGCCTTGTTGGAGGAAGTGTGTCACTGTGGGGGCCAGCTGTGAGGTTTCTTTTCTCAAGCTTTCCTCAGTTAAAAGCCCAAGAGATAAGAGCACTAGCGAAGCCTTTAGCTTACCAGTCACTACCTTCCTTCCCCTCAGAGAGAGAACTTCTCCTGTGTGACCTGTCTTTTTAATTGCCTTTCTGTTCTGCCTTCTCATTGGCTTTAAACCCAACCACATGATTTCCTCGTCACTGCCTGACTATACGGACCTCCAGGTCTCTATGGTTTGTACTGAAATTAAAGGTTCGAGTCGCCGCTTGGCTGTGTCCTTGAACACACAGAGACTCTGCCTGCCATGTGATCTGATTAAGGGCATGTGTCACCACCAACCCGTGTCACAAAGCACATAAACACACAAAACAAGGCCCCAAGACTCGGATTCAATGACAAGCTGTTTAGAGTCTGGTAGGGAAATGGAGGAAGGTTGTAATGGGAAGAGAGAGCAGGCAATAACCACAAATTACCAAGCCACTACCTTTGTGGGCAGCTGAGATCTCATATTGCATGAGGGACTAGGAAGTAACAAAACTTACCTGGGAGTCACCCCCGCGAGGGAGGCAGGGAAGAGCAACATGCTTGGAGCTTAGCATGCCTGCAGGACAGGGCTCTTCCCAAGCTGAGGGTGTCATCCTGGCAGGACAGGAGAGTGTGGGCTGAGATACAGAGGATGTATTTAGAGACCACTGGGCCTCAGTGGAGAACCTTGGGTTAAAGAGAGCTGGCCGCTAGGGAGGGCTTCATAAATAAGGAATAATGTCCCACTCTAGGATGGAAAGAAAGAACATAGAGAGAAATCAAGGAGAAAAATCAGTTTAAAGAAAGAGCAGATAGGTTCCGGGCCACTTACGAGTACAGGCTTTGGTTGAAAATAACCAAAGACATGACTCGAAAGGCTTCATATGGCACACATATGCACAGACATTTGTCGTAAGGTCTCAGGGTTATGGCAGCATTTATGTTCACACGGTGGCCGAGTCAGTGGTTCAGCAACGCCATCAGAGACGAAGGGGCAGGGGCAGGGGCAGGCCCATGGAACCTTGTGTTCAAAAGGCCAGCACTTGTCTTAAAGCTCATGTGCTCATCCAAGCTTAGTGGCGCATTCCTTTTATTACAGCACTCAGGAGGCAGAGTCAGACAGATTCCTGTGAATTTAAGGGCAGCCTGGTCTACATAGGGAGTTGCAGGCTGGCCAAGGCTGCACAGTGAGACCCTGTCTCAAACACACTAACAAGCAACCTCTGCATGTGCTTCCCTCCTGATATTGTTCTTGGGGGGGGGGGGACGACAAAACAGCGTTTCTCTGTGCGGCCCTGGCTATCCTGGAATTACCTTTGTAGTCCACGTTGGCCTCCAACTCAGAGCCCACCTCTGCTTCCTGGGATTAGAGCAGGGGCAGAGGCAGAAGGACCCGTCGTTCATGACCAGCCACGATCACAACGGCAAGATGCCAGAACACCGTCACCACCGTACAAGGTTGGCCCTGTGAGCACGGACAGCAGAGGAGACTAAGAAATGGCATCAGTGTTCTTAATGAATGACAGTTGTGTAGCGTGTTAATAATAGTGAGACGGAACAGACTCAAAGGGTTGAGACTGCATGTGTTTTTACTTCACTCTGTCCTAGATGGCTGTGTGTGCCACAAAAACTTCCTCTCAGATACATGTTGGTTGTAAATCCAGTCTAGAATCCCTAACATTCTGATTGGCACATTTGCAGGAAGAAACAAACTCAAGAGTTCTGTAGAGGCCTTGGGGAGCCCACCGAGGACAACCCTTCATCCTGCAGTTGAGGAATTAAGGTTAAGTTAAGGGCTCCAGAGGTGTAACCCCTCAGTCAGAACCCCAGGCTGGGTGCTGCAAGGCCTGTCTGTCATCTCAGTGTTCAGGAGACACACGCAGGATGGTTCCGCTTTTGAGGCCCAGTCCAAATAACAAGTCTGAGATCAGTCTAGGTGCCGTCCAGGGCTCCACAGTGACACCCTGTCTCAAAAAAGAAAACAACAGCAACAACAGAGAACAATAAAGGGGCTGGAGAGGCAGCTTAGCAGTTAAGAGCACTGGCTACTTTCCAGAAGACCTGAGTTTGATTCCCAGAAACTACCCTCTCTAAGTCCTGGCCTCTCAGACATACATGCAAGCAGACACTCTCACGCATAAAATAAGAATAAATAAATGCTTTAGTTAGGGTTTTATTTCTGTGAAGAGACACCATGACCACGGCAACTCTTATAAAGGACAACATTTCACTGGGACTGGCTTACAGTTCAGAGGGTTTTGTTGTTGTTGTTGTTGTTGTTATTAATTAATTAATTAATTAATTTTTTTCCCAGTCCAATCACAGTTTCTCCTTCCTCCCTCCTCTCCTCTGAGTACTTCTCCCTGGCAGTGCCCCTCCCACCCCACCCCATCCACTCCTTCTCCTTTCTCTTCAGAAAAAGCAGCCCTCCCATGCATATCAGATAGCCTTGGCACGTCAAGTTGCAGTTAAGACCAGGCACCTCCTCTCCTATTAAGGCTGGATGAGGCAACCCAGCAGGAGAAAGGTCCCAAAAGTCTGAGGCAGCCCCTGCTCCCTCTGTTAAGTCCCACCAGAGGACCGAGCTTCACAACTAGAACATATGTGCAGAATAGAACATACGTGCAGAGGGCCTACCTAGGTCAGTCCCATGCAAGTTCTCTGATAGGCAGAGTCTCTGTGAGCCGAGGTTGGTTGATTCTGTGGGTTTTCTTGTGGTGTCCTTGGTCCCTCTGTCTCTACAATCCTTCTCCCGTCTTGGTTAGGGTTTCTAATGCTGTGAATGGATACCATGACCATGGCAATTCTTATAAAGAAAAACATTTAATTGAGGTGGTGGCTTACAGTTCAGAGGTTCAGTCCATTATCATCATGACAGGGAGCATGGCAATGGCAGACATGGTGCTGACTACATCTTGATCAGAAGGCAACAGGAAGTGGACTGTCTCACTGGGCGTAGCTTCAGCATAGGAGACCTCAAAGCCCACACTCACAGTGACACATTTCCTCCAACAAAGCCACACCTCCTAATAGTGTGACTCCCCTTGGGGGCCATTTTCTTTCAAACTATCACTTTCAAACTCCCCCTATTCCACAGGATTCTCTGAGGTCCACCTATTGTTTGGCTGTGGGTCTCTGCATCTGTTTCCATCAGTTGCTAGGTGAAGCCTCTCTGATGACAATTGGGTTAGGCAACCATCTGAGAGTATAGCAGAGTATCGTTAGTAGTCATTTAATTTAACTTTTTTCTTTTTTACCAGTCATGTTTGGTTCTATGTCAGGTCTCTGGGCTGTCCAGCCTCTGGGTCTGGGCCCTCCAGGCAGTGTCAGGGACGGGCTCCTTCTCATGGTCTGGGTCTCAAGCTGGACCAGTCATTGGTTGGCCACTCCCGTAATTTCTCTGCCACCTTTGTTCCAGTGTTTCTTGTAGGCAGGGCAAATTGTACGTCTGAAGGTTTGTGGCTGGGTTCGAGTCCCAATACCTCTTTTAGAAGTCTTGCCAAGTTACATGAGATGGCCGGTTCAGGCTCCATATCCCTCATAGCTAGGAGTGTTACCGAAGGTCACCCTCATTGATTCCTGGGAGTTTCCATCGCATTAGAGCTCATCCCAGAGATTCCCCCATTCCAGTTGTCTTTCCCTGGACTCTCCCTCCATCCTCCTGCTACCTGATCCCTCCTGTCCCCTTCCCACCCCTCAATCCAGACCTCTCCTCTCATCCACCTGTAATGTCCATTCTATTTTCCCTTCACGGTGAGATTCATGTGTCCCCCCTTGAGCCCTCCTTGTTATTTAGCTTCTCTGGGTCTGTGGATTGTAGCCTGGTTATCCTTTACTATACGGCTAATATCCACCTATAAGTAAGTACATACCATTTTATCTTTCTGGGTCTGGGTTATTTTGCTCAGGATGATCCTTTCTAGTTCCATCCATTTGCCGGCAAAATTCATGATGTCATTGTTTTTAACAGATGAGTGATACTCCATTGTGTATACAGTTCAGAGGTTTAGTCCATCATTGTCATGGCAGGAAGCATGCCGGCACGCAGGCAGACGTGGTGGTGGAGAGTAGCTGAGAGTTCTACATCTTGATCCTCCGGCAGCAGGAAGTGAACTGTGAGTCACTAGGCATAGCTTGAGCATTTCAGACCTCAAAGCCTAGCGATACACTCCCTCCAACAAAACCACACCTACTCCAGCAAGGCCACACCTCCTAAGAAGTGTCACTCTCTATGGACCAAGTATTCAAACACATGAGTCTATGGGGGACACATTTCTTTTCACACCACCACAATAAACAAAGTTAAAGGCCACCTGCGGGTACAGCTGGTAGACACAGCTGGGATTTTAGACGGTGTAGACGGCCAGACAAATGGCTGAAAACACCAGCAACTGGTCAAGGTGCCCTGCCCCTTCTGCCTCTGCCATCTGGTTTCCCCAGCTGAGCCCCAGACATAGTAGGGCAGAGGTCAGCCCCTCCGACTGTGATCTGCCTGAGTACCTGCCCCACATCCTGCATAGTGAAATGACCGTTCTCTGCCAATCAGTTTTGTGATGACTTTCAATTCCGAAGTAGGAACAGGAAGTGATTCGTATTTCTTCCTATTACAGACTTTTGGATGGTGAGCTAGGAAGAAAAATCATTCCCAGTCTTATTTTATCCTCACTCAAGGCCGAGGAGTGCCCAAATTCTGTGTTTGATTTGAAAAAAAGAAACGAAATAAAACCCGGTTCTGAATTTTAAACGGCTGCAGCACAGACTCTTTTAGCAGAAATACTTGGCAATCTCGGGAGGATTTGTTAAATGTCATAAAATTTCAGAGGACGATAAACACTTGCTTAGTAATACAGTTCCTCAGTGAAAATCTCGGTAATTAATCACACTCCTCTCTTCTTTCTGCCTCATATACAACATTTTCCCCCTTAGAGGACATTTTTTTTGTTGTTAAAAATTCAAATATGACCAAAAAATGTTATGTATAAAAATGCTAATATTTTTAAGTTCTTTTAAAAATAAAAGTAAGTCATGTGTTTCTCTAAAGACCAACATGGTTAGTTCACTTTCAGGGTCTTAGCTCTGCACTACACCCCCAGCCTTACAGGTTAGATGTAGAATGTCCCCCAAGGGCCCTTGTGTTGAAGGCTTCCTCCCAAGATTGATGTACCTAAGAGATGGTGGAAGCTTTAGGAGGTGGGGTCTAGCAGAAGGCGTTAAGGTCATTAGGGGGTGCACCCTCGGGGGGGGATTATGAGACCCCTGCACCTCCTCCTCCTCACTGTATAGTCCTAAGTTGAGCAGTTTCTCTGTTATGCACCCTGCACTGATGTTTGCGCGTCCCATCTTACCCAAGCAACAGGACTAACAACCACGGGCTGCAACCTCTAACACACATTTTCTCTGTAAACTGATTCTCTCGGGGACTTGCTATAACCATGGGAAGCTCGCCATCATAGCTAGGGTGACTGCTGCGATGAAACACCATGACCAAAATCACAGTTCCATGCAAGAGTTCATCATCAAAAAGCAGCAAGGTCATAAACTCACACAGGGCGGAACCTGGAGGCAGGAGCTGATGCAGAGGCATGGAGAAGTGCTGCTTACTGGCTTGCTCCTCATGGCTTGCTCAGCCTGCTTTCTTATAGAACCCAGGACCACCAACCCAGCAGAGGCACCACCCACATGGGCTGGGCCCTCCCCTGGCAATCACTAATTAAGAAAACGCCCTGCAGGCTTGCCTACAGCCCAGTTTTATGGAGACCTTTTCTTTTTTCTTTTCTTTCTTTCTTTCTTTCTTTCTTTCTTTC
>CABHPQ010167462.1:0-49098 GCA_902168405.1 Peromyscus aztecus
TTTTTTTTTAAGTAGACATCTTGCAAAATAACTTTCTAGTTGGGGTGCCCTTTGGGATTTGTGGTGCCTTAATCATGTTGTTGTTCGTGCTCACCACTGTTACCCAAAACTGCTCCCCATACCTCTGATACCTGTCTGTGGTTTAGACCAATGGAACCGTGTGTGGTTATCCGTCTCTTTCTATGCTTCAGACCCCAGCCTCTCTAATCACATTCATGAAGTTTATCAATACAAAACAAAGCCCCTACTCCAAAGGGCAGGAGAAAGTTCACTTTGGGCTAATTATGAGTGACCACAGTTCAGAGACATGGTGGTTAGGTTGGCACAAAGCGAGTAAGTCTATTTGTTCCAGATACTACCTGACACTCTTAGTTCTGGGGTTGGTGTTTGCTAACCATCTGCTAAGAACATAGTCCAAAGACTCTAAAGCCTATGCTAACCCCCAGGATCTTTTGGTAACATGTACCTGTGGTGCACGTATCAAAGCCACTGTCCTCTCCTGGCCCTAAACTTCTAGGCTGTTCTAGCTTGCAGCTTCCTTCCTTCCATAGCTATGCCACTTGCTCTTCTCTCTGCCCTCAAGAAGTAGCCCTCATGGCAGCTTTGGGCTCCCCCAAGTGCTTCTGGATACCCTCTCTCCTCAGGAGAGATAGCCACATGGCACTTGTATATTTACAATAAACCTTTTCTTTCCATGCACCCATGGAGCGGCCCTCAGTGGTTTCACCATGCCCTCACTCACACCTTCCTTAATGATCTTCGTTTACTGTAAAGAGAAACTTCTTTGATGATAGGTAAGAGCTACATTTGACTGTAGGTATAAAGATACATTTTAAAAGCAATCAGAAATTATGGGGAGTTAGTAAAATGGTGGCATAGTAGGCTCTCATCTAAGACCTATGACTTCACTGTCCCTAGGTAGGAGGCTAGGTTTCTAATCTGGACATGATTTTCCTCCTGTTGGGTGGGCTTTAAATCCATTTAGACAGTGTCTGATTTAGAGTTTCTATTGCTGATGAAATACCATAACCAAAAAAAAAAAAAAAAAAAAGCAAGTTGGGGAGGGAAAGGGTTCATTTTGGCATACATTTTATATCACTGTTCATCACTGAAGGAAGTCAGGACAGGAACTCAAAGAAGGCAGGAACCTAGAGGCAAGAGCTGATGCAGAGGTCATGGAGGAGTGCTGCTTACTAGCTTTCTCCCCACGGCTTGCTCAGCCTGCTTTCTTATAGAACCCAGGACCAGCAGCCCAGGGATGGCACCACCCACAATGAGCTGGGCCCTCCCCTATCAATCACTAATTAAGAAAATGTCCTACAACCGGATCCTATGGAGACATTTTCTTAGTTGAGGCTCAGGTTCTTTCCTTTCAGATGACTCTAGCTTGTGTCAAGTTGACATAAAACTATCCAGTACCGACAACTATAGGTTATTGCCACAATAGGAGTGCCAGTACTGCATTTTTAGGGACTTGAAATTGGGACTTAGAGGTGTTGGACAGGGTCTAAGGAGAGTTATATTGGAAAGTAAGGAGATGATTGTAATACATTGTGTGTGTGCGCATATATATATCTATATATGAAATTCTCAATGAATAAATTTTACAAAGAAAAAGGAAAAGCTTAAAGCTGTTCTTATATATCATATGTTTACTGTTTAAAACATTAATAGACCATGCAACTTCAATTTATAATTGCAATATAAATTAATCTCTTAGTTACTGTCTATAATTTTAAATTTTGATAAATTGTGAATGGCTAGTTCAAGAAGATATCTTTCATGAAGTTGTCTTATTAACATGCTTTATCTTGACAGTCATAATAAAAATACATAACCATATATAACTAATAATTATTCTGAGTATAAAATGTACCCATTTCATAATAATCATCAATTATTGCATAATTAAACTGTTGTAATGATAAAATTATTTTTACTTTACAACCATAGCTTTTTATTTATTGAAAGTGAATAATAAGATTAATAACTTTGTGCTCACAATCTACTCATTGAGTTTGATGCTGAACCGTCTAATCATGCCATCCTTTAGCATTTACAAGGCCAATGAGATCAGAAACATTGCAACCATCAAGTAATTCAGTCTTCTTTGAGTCTGAGGCTAAAACTGAAGCCACATTTAAGATTTCAGCTAAATACTGGGACTAAATGTTAGGGCTTCTCTAGTAGCTTATCCACCACCAAATCTATTCATCTTTCTGTGAAAAAGACATTCATAGATTCTGCCTGATAGAATCCATGGTATGATGGAGTTGGTAGCCTACAAATCATATGAATTTAGTTTGTCCCCATTTTTTCAGGCTCTCCGTTGTACAACAATTTCCTTCCAATATGTGTTGATACAGAAGCAAAGAGATGGGTAATCAAGTGGCACTGTAGCTCCAAAAAGCCTGTCAATGAATCAGAGTAATTCTCACTCAAGGAGGTTGTCTTTTAAAGTTTTTACAATGGATGGAAATGCCAACAGCGTTGTGTATAAATAACCGAATGGTAGCTCCATGATGAAAGTGCTACTGACTACAAAGGAACTTACATCATCATCATCATCATCATCATCATCATCATCATCATCATCATTATAGTATTCTAAAATACAATTGAATGGTTCTTTTGTCTTTTGAATTAGGGGAGTGGCTTAGTCAGAGTTTCTACTGTTGTAATAAAACATGACCAAATGCAACTTGGGGAGAAAATGATGATTCGTTTCAGCTTACGTAGAACTCTCAGGTTACACTCCATCACTGAGGGAAGACGGTGCAGGAACTGAAATAGGGACCACTGAGGAACATTGCTTATTGACTTGTTCTTCTTGGCCTGCTCAGTCTGCTTTATTACACAACCCAGAACCACCTGCCCAGGGTAGCACCACATACAGTGAGCTGAGCCCTTGTTGGAGCCCACAAAAGCTTCCTAGTGAAATCTGAGCTTACTTTATATAGCAGGGCTGCGTTAGGGGATGGCTTGACCATGTCAAGGTGTTAGGGATGGTCTGCACTTGGCTGTGCTGGAGGAAGGTCTTTTGACCCACCCCTTGGCACTCCTTGAAAAGCTCTTTAGTACAGACAGAAGGGGCTAGTGAGTTTTGACCCAGGCCCTCCCGAGGCTATCCTGTGTTTCTAACTGTCTCTCTCCTCTATATTTCTATCTATATATTCCCCATTTCTCCCTGCTCAAGAGTACCCTGGGGGGAAAAGTGGGGGCAGGCCCCCCACAGACCCTCCTACATCAATCTGTAATAAAGAAACTGCCCCACAGGCTTATTCAAAGGCCAACCTGGTGGAGACATTTTCTCTATTGAGGTTCCCTCTTCCCAGGTAACTAGTTTGTATCAAGTTGACAAAAACCAACCAGGACATAAATGAGCTGTTAATAACCTTTATGCTTTTATTTTTTTTTCTATTTTAATGGACTCAGCTATGCTTCTATAGGGAGGCAAAACAGCTACTGGAGAAAGACGCACAGTGGATTCTTTATACCAGCTGGTGACTTCGCAAATGCACCGTGCCTATCACCTGTGCCTCATCTGAAACTAAACTTTACTAAGAACCAAAAATTAGCTACTATTGATAGGAATGTTTGTATTTTGTGATTAATGTCTGTGTGTGCATCTTGTGGGGAGGACAGAGGTCAACTTTCTGTAATTGGTCCCCTGCTTGCCCGTTCTTGAGGCAGGGTCTCTCTTCTTTTTTGTCACTCTGCCTAACCCAGTCTCGCTGGCCTGTGAGCCTACAGGTGGCTTTCCTGTCCCCACCTCCCATCTCAGGGCAGGAGTGCTAGGCTTACAGATGCATGCCAGCACACCTGGCATTTTGTGGGTTCTAGGAATCGAACTCCAGTTGCCAGACTTCATCAGTAAGCACCTTTGCCTGCTGAGCCATCTCACTGGCCCGGCATAAACTAAATAAAGTTTTATTTAAAACAGTGATAGGAAAATATGGTTGAAAAAAAATATTACTAAAAAAAAAGCATTCAATCTAAATGTGAGGTCTTTGAGAGCAAATCCTATAAGAGCATACAAAAACAGGAAGAAGCTATGAGGATATCAATGTCCTTGATACAGGCAATTTCAGCACTAAACACAGCTCCTACCTCAAAGGAACTAACAGTTTATTCTGATTCAAAAATGAATGACCACAGCCTGAGAACATCGATTCAAATTGCCCCAAGTAGCACACTTGGAACTGAGCTGCCACAGATAATGTCCTTCACTTTTTTTTTAATAATTTAATTTTACATATCAGCCACGGATTCTTCTGTCCTCCTTCCTCCCACCCCCCAGCCTTCCCCCCCATTCCCACCTCCTCCAAGGCAAGGTCTCCCCTGGGGATTCAGCTCAGCCTGGTAGATTCAGTTGAGGCAGGTCCAGTCCCCTCCTCCCTGCACCAAGGCTGAGCAAAGTGTCTCAGCATAGGCACTAGGTTCCAAAAAGCCACCTCATGCACTAAGGACAGGTCCCGGTCCCACTGCCTGGGTGCCTCCCAAACAGTTCAAGCTAATTGACTGTCTCACTTATCCAGAGGGCCTGATCCAGTTGGGGGCTCCTGAGCTATTGGTTCATAGTTCATGTGTTTCCGTTAGTTTAGCTATTTGTCCCTGTGCTTTTTCCAATCTTGGTCTCAACAATTCTCGCTCGTACAATCCCTCCTCCTAGGGCCCAGCCGTGGAGCTTTGCATCTGCTTCCCTCAGTCATCATTGATAGCATGTAGTTCCAGGAGCCTCAATAGGTACAGAAGAAAAATGGGTCACAAATGGAGTCTTTTTTAAATTCACCGGTGGGAGCATCAGATAGACGAGTTACGGCAAAGTGGGGTGTCGAAATGAGGCTGTGCCTAACTCTGATACTCCGCATTGTGTGAAATGGAGACACGGCCCATTTCTGTGCTCTTTTGAGCTCTTCGGCAGCCTCTTTAACTTGTATTCATTCTGTAAACACACATGTACCTGCAGGTATAGAGACATTTACCGTGTGCTGTGTGATGTGCGAGTTAATGTCAGCCATTAAAACCGGAATGAGAGAACCGTCATTCACCGCAGCCAGGTGGGAGAGATTAACCAGCAAATTGCTGCCATTGAAACTTGTGAATTTACTTTTATTCAACCAATTCAGACATTGCGGGAAGACACAAACATCTTAGATAGCTTAGAAATTATCTGGCAGCAATCTTCGTTTGGGGGTCGGGGGCAGCCGGTGGTCACCGAATACATCCCAAAGGTTTGATGTGATCATGGAAGGGCTCTTAAGTCAGACACAGAAGTGGGCAATCTTTAGTCCTTTGCACTCAAGATAGCCTAAGGTAATTTGATTCTGTATCTGCCACTTTCTAACTCTCCACAATCAGGAAGTTTTAATTAATCAACAATCTTAGTAGAATCTGAAATATAGGCTTTTTCCCCCCCTGGGAACTCCAATTCACAACAATAATCATGCCTTACATGAGGGACCTTGGCAGTACCGTTTGTCACATTTGCCTCACCCTCAAGTCACCAGGCAATGGACTGCGGGACTCTCTGGATGGGCCAGTTGGCTTTATCCAAGTGAAAATCAGACAGACTTTGTCTTTATGAGAAAATAGTTTGCAATTTATACAGGGCAGTTTATACAATGTGCTAGATACACAAGAAATTTCTAGAATTCACTCTCTTAAGTCGTATAGAGATCATCTCTATTAGAACTCACTATTGTAAGACAAAAGAGACTGGTTGTATCTAAATTATGTAAACACCACTCATAAAGCAAATGACAACAAATAGTGGTGAGGATACGGGAAGAGAAGAACCCTTATTCAATGCCAGTGGGATACTCCTGCAGCCACCCAGGCTCAAGGCACATCTTCACACTATACCTGAACAGCCTGGAGAGTTCTTTTCTCTCTACTCAGGTGAAGCCAGGATCGTCTACCTCACCACAGAAGAGAAATTTAGAATGAACCAGTATGAAGCTGATCTGTACTTGATTGAAAAGAGATTTTTAACTAGATTTAAGCCCAGGAATTAACAAAAAGAAGGGCCCTCAGGAGAAGAGGCACCACACACCCAGGCATTGGTGTGGGCATCTCAAGATGAAACCAAACTTCAGTGTCTCAGGAACAGCCACAGGTACAATTTCAATGGCTCCTGTAATGACATTATCCAGAAGATTTATCAGGACATTTTCCTTGCTTTGAGGGTAAATGAGCCCTTGCTCGTAGAATCCCTCTTCTTTCTCTTTGACTGGACTCCTGGAGCTCTGCCTGGTGTTTGGCTGTGGATCTCTGCATCTGCTTCCATCAGTTACTGGAGAAAGGTTCTATGATGACAGTTAGGGTATTCACCGATCTGATTACTGGGGTAAGCCAGTTCAGGCATCCTCTCCGTTATTGCTAGTAGTCTAAGCTGGGGTCATCCTTGGGAATTTCTGGCAACTTCCCTAGCACCAAATTTCTTCTTATCCTCATGATGTCTCGCTCTATCACGGTATCTCTTTCATTGCTCTCCCACTCCATCCCTGTTCCAGCTCTACCATCCTGTTCCCTTATGTTCTCATTCCCATCCCCTCCCCTCTGTTGCCCCCCTCATCCCCAGTTTACTCATGGAGAGCTCATCTATTTCCCTTCCCCAGGGAGATGCATGTGGTCCTCTTTGGGTCCTCCTTGTTAGCTAGCTTCTCTGAAGCTGTAGGTTGTGGTCTGGTTATCCTTTGCTTTAAATCTATTATCTACTTATGAGTGAGTACATACCATGTTTGTCCTTCCAAGTCTGGGTTACCTCACTCAGGATGATATTTTCTAGTTCCATCCATTTGCCTGCAAATTTCATGATGCCATTGTTTTTCACTGCTGAGTAGTACTCCATTGTGTATATGTACCACATTTTCTTAATTCTTCGGTTGAGGGACATCTGGGTTGTTTCCAGATTCTGGCTATTATGAATAATGCTGCTATGAACATAGTTGAGCAACACATAAATATTTTTAAAGACAATCTCTTAAGCTGGATTTGCTGAGGCTCCTTTATAAGTAAAGGTATGTTATTGGGTTTAGACAAAAATGAAGTGATGTTATGTTGACTTCTTGCAACACGAATCTGTCCCACTCTTGAAAGTTTTCATGCTGCGTCTGTCAGTTCTTCTCACAGTAAAAAATACTTTATTACTTCTTAGTGAATAAATCTCTTATGGGGATAGTTTGGGAACATGCAAATATACCTTATATTTTACTACATATTTTAAAATAGTTTTGCTTCATTTATTTATTTGGCTAGGGAGCGATTGTGTCATGCACAGCTTATTTGTGAGATCGGGACAACTTGTAGGAATTAGCTCTCTACTTCTACTGTGTGGGTTCCAGGGATCAAATTTGGGTCATCAAGCTTAATAGCAAGCACCTTTACCCAGTGAACCATCTCAGCAGCCCCTAATTCTATTTTTAAACACTATATTTAGTACTCTCAGTTATACTTGTAAGAAAGAATTATTACTATGCTGTTTGTAAAATGGCTCATTTTGAGTCCTGTTCCACAGCCTAATGTATTTAACTTTCTCCTTTTACCCCACTGATTATATATTCATTTATTAATGCAAATATGGAATCATGGGTTGTCTTTTTTTCAATTAGCCATATCTTGGTTTATTTTTAGTTAAGTAATTTTAACATACACATAAATATTAAAATTGAACATATATATGGAGTACCACACAGCATTTTGCTGCATCTATGTACGTACATGCCATGTAGCCAAAGTCAAGGCAAACTTATCCTGTCTTTATGGCAAGCACATTCTACTGCCTTTTGTGGTATTTTGAAATTTTTGGTGCAAAAATGACAGAAATGTACATATGTAAGTACACATCATTCTACTCATCCTTGACGCTACAACACTTCTTATGCCCCTCTAAGCTATAACTTGGTACCTGACGCTCAACCTCTCCTATTTCCCCATTCCATCCCCGGGTTCTGAGAACTGTGGTCATGACCATCCCACACTCAGCTTTGTAGAAGATGAAGTCACATGAATTTGTCTTTCTGTGCCTGGCTTATTTCACTTAACACAGTAATCCATCCCTGATGTTGCAAATGACAGGAATGTGTCTGAAAGGATAAATACTATCTCATGTTTTCTATCTACCATGTTTTCTTCATCATCCGAACCCCACACACACACCCCACTGAATGAACACAAAAGATGTTTCCATCTCCTGTTTGTGGTAAATGGGAGTGCCAAGGCCTCTTTTACATATATACCAATTTAATTTCCTTTGAATATAGGCCTAGAGACTAGATCACATGGCAGTGTATTTAAATTCTTAAAAGAATTCCCATAACTAGTTTTAATAATGGCTGTGCTAATTTACACTGAGATCAACAGTGTTTGAGGGTCCCCTTCTGCACACAATCTCACAGGTACTGTCACCCTTGCAGGAGCACAGTGATAGCTCAGTGTGGTTTTGAATTGCATTTTCCCAGGACAGGTTGTGTTTAGCGTTATTTCTCAAGCCAATTAGATACTTGTATATCTTCTTTTCTGGAATGTCTTTTAGATATACTGCCTCATCTTTAATCATCTGATTTGACTTTGCTAACAAGTTGTACTTTTTCTTACATATTTGATATATTAATCCTTTGTCATACACACACACACACACACACACACACACACACACACACACAGAACGAGGTAAATACTTTCTCCCATTTTGCAACTTGTTTTCTCACTCTGTTGGTTTTTTCCTTTAATGATAAGATTTGTAGTTGGGTAAAATCCCATTTATCCATTTCTTCTTTTATTTTTCTGTCACTTTGGTTTCTTGTCCCCCCCCCCAAAAAAAAGTATGTCTCACCAACCACAATTTCCTCAAGTACTTCTACAGGTTTTTTTCAATCAGTTTTTTAGTTTCTGTTCTCACATTGTCTTTTAACAATTCTGAGTTTATTTTTGTAACCATAAGAGATGGGATCTAGTTCTCTTCTCCTGAATGTGGACATCCAGTTTTCCATGTGTTATTGATAACTGCCCCTTCCACAATGCATGGTTTTACCATTTCTGTGGAAAGCCAGATGGTGATACACACAAAGGTTTATACCTCGCTCGCTTCTGCTCTGCTGGTCTGTGTCGGGTTTTGTTTTTATTTGTGTTATTAGAGTATTTGGCTAGTGATGGATCATTTAAGCTGCATCCTGTGTCTCTTCAACTTCCTCTTGCTACTCTTGGGAGACGTCTTACTTCTTTGGTGTAAGATGTGTTGGGGTTCTCTCATACTCTCTGTGATTCAGTCCTGAGTTACCCATTTCTCTACAGAAAATTGAGAGTATTTTTTCTCTAAACATGACTGGGTTATTGCAGATAAGCAGGTTCAAGCACCTTCAGAAATCTACAGTTCTTTAAGGTGTCACTAAACAGAGGCTGGGGGTGGCTCCGTAGGTAAAGCGCTTGCCACACACATTTGAGAACCTGAGTTTGCATCCCCAGAATCCATGTAAAGCCAGACCCAGCAGCACACATCTGTCACCCCAGTATCCCTACAAAGAAATGGAGATGGGGGAAGGGCAGTCCCTGGAAGTTCATGAGCCAGGGAGTCTGCCACAGTGGAGGCTAACAACAGAAGACCCTGTTTAAAACAAAGAAGAAAGCCGGAGTGTGACCTACACACATATGCCATGCTGTGGATTCACCTGCACATCCAAAAGCGCGCGCACACACACACACACACACACACACACACACACACACACACATTGTACACACATATACAAATAGGTATGTTAATGTCCCTAAATACAAAAGGGTTTAGTGCAATGGCATGCCAGAAAAGGAGAGATGCTTCCAATCCTTGAATAACTAAAGTTTATGTGGAATAAAACCAGTTGGTGCCAGAAGGTTCCAGTCTGCTATCTGAGCTCTCCTCATCTCTCTCCTCTCCTGGCATTTCACAAAATGATCTCAGTCCAGTAAGAATAATGAGAAGCTGGCTGCAGTACCCACATTCTTCTGTAGCCTTTGACCTAAAGAAACTTACAGAAAACATCATGCACAGCTTCTCTCCACTTCAGTTTTCACTCTTAAAATTGCTTGAGGTTTTTTTTTTTTAAGTAATGAACAAGATCCTCTCAGTTTTTGGTTTTTGGGTTTTTTTTTCTTAATATTTTCTGATATGTACTTTAACATTTCAAGAAATGTTCTGTCAATGGAAACTGAAAACGTTGACAGAGGAAAAACATGTAAAATGTCATTTATTTGCTCCAAATGTACATAGAAGCATTTTAAAACTTAGCATACATGCAGCTAGTCATGCACTGTATACACATGGCTGCTGTGGCATGGTCTGTATGTCAAATCTGTTGCTCTGATTGGTCAATAAATAAAACACTGATTGGCCAGTGGCCAGGCAGGAAGTATAGGTGGGACTAACAGAGAAGAAAAAAGGAAAGAACAGGAAGCTGAGTGAGAGAGACACTGCCAGCCGCCACCATGACAAGCAGCATGTGAAGACGCCAGTAAGCCACGAGCCACGTGGCAAGGTATAGATTTATAGAAATGGATTAATTTAAGATATAAGAACAGTTAGCAAGAAGCCTGCCACAGCCATACAGTTTGTAAGCAATGTAAGTCTCTGTGTTTACTTGGTTGGGTCTGAGCAGCTGTGGGACTGGCCAGTGACAGAGATTTGTCCTGACTGTGGGCCAGGCAGGAAAACTCTAGCTACACATGGCAGTTATCACACCATGTGACTGAGACAGCAACCCCAAATGACTTTCAAGTACCATTCAGTTTCTGGCATTCAAAGACTCATTGCCATTAACAAATAATGACAAGTCACTAATCCATCAAAACACCACTTAAAAAGAAACAATTAAGGTCATCGAAACCAACACGGAAAAGCAAAAGGACTTATGAAGAGACTGACTTCTAATCCTTGACACAATTAATTCTTCACAGAGGCATCTCATACAGAAATGCCAGCTCAGAATCTTCCCACTTCGGAGGAAGAAAGCATAATTATTATACCTATTCTGAACAGGGGTTAGAGTCATTTTGTCAAAAACATGTTAAAAATTGACAATAAAAGTGGTTCACAGTCATTTAAAATCTTCAATTTTCTTACATTTAGCTTTAGCAAGTCCTAAGAAATGTATAAAGGGTGGTTTCTCTTTAGATAAGTAAATTTGTGTATATTATATAAATATAATGCACATGCTAACTAGAATACAAAACAGAATTACTGGTAATTTGCTATATAAAATACCTAAATCTAAAGTGACCATACTAAGCCTTCACTGCCCCCAAACTATCACAAGAATATTAAAACCCAGTTTTGTTTGCACAGCCCAAGAAAAGGTCTCCTTCCTCACACTCTTGCTGAGGTAGCCTTTGAGGGTTTTTTCTGCCCAATCAGGATTCCAAAAATGTGGGGCAAATGAGGAACACAGGGGACCCAGGAGTCATAAGGGAGGCCTCTAAATGAATCTTCATTTTAAGAGTTGATGTTTTGATTTTTGACAAAGAAGCCAAAACTGTACAATGGGGGGAAAAAAAGAAAGCATCTTCAACAAGTGGTGCTGGCATAACACATTCATACTGTAGGTTTGTATACACGCCATTAAGATTTGTGGCTAAGGTGAGCAGACTCTAACACATATTAACCTGAGAGAATGTTGTTTTACCTGAAGACCTTTTATTTTGACAGTTTTATATTATATACAATTTATGATTATATATATATGTGATTATATTCACCCCATATCACTATCTAGTGCCCCCTTCTTTTCCCTCTGACCCCTTGTTCTTCAACTACTCTATCATTGGTGACATCAATAGAAAAAGTGATACCACCTCACTAACAGAATGACCATTAACAGCCATTAGCTCCTAAAGGAAGGGATGGGGTCTCAGAGGTGCCTCCTCTGTCCATGATGGAAAGATGGAGGCTCAGTCCTATGCAGGTACCCATTGCTGCTGTGCATTCATGGTTGAAGTGCCAATGTCATGTCTGCATGGCAGCTTTTCATGGCCTGCTTCTCCATCTCTTGGTTCTTAACTTATCTACATTCTCTTTTCTGTCTCGCAGGGTCTTTTACTTCTATGTCTGCTTCACTAACTATAAAATGGGGATAAAGTTTGCTCTTACTACCTTCCAAAGATGTTTTGAGAATAGATAAGAATCAAAAGAGCTTAAAAAGCTCATATTGGAACAATCGTAATATTTTATTAACCTTCACGTCTTTATTTTATTATATGACACAAAGAAAATTAATTTTTAAGCTGCCCAAACAACTGCTCAATTGGAGAATCTTGTTTAAAATTATCTGGGGCTAGTAAATCTATCATTCAAATAATTATAGAGCTGTGCATGGAGCAGATATAATGTTCTTCCAGCACTAGTCTTGGGCTCATGTTTCCTGAACCATGCCTATCTGTTACTCACCATGTAGTTCTTCTTCCTTCGTTCCAAATAATGCCCAAGAAGCTCCTAAGCTGCCCCAAGATCTTTGTAGATTGGTATCTGTTTGCTTTACGGTGATACACTATTCTCCTGCTTATCTCATGAGTCTCAAACTTAACAGAATGATTCCACATGAATACAAGTCCATATAGAGATATTCATTGTTAGTAGAGAAGGTAAAATGTATTCCACAAGTTTTGTCTGTCATCTTCAATAACAATGCCATCATTTTGATGTGGAATTCAAGATGATTCCACAAAGCAGTTTTCTCAAGGGAAATTGGGCAATGTGTATTCATTAAATAACAAATGAGAAATGTGTTTAATAATATGGTCTCGTAAATAAAGTTGCAATTAGAAATGAGTTTAGGAGAAGATATAAATATGGCAATTGTCTAATAGAGATGAACACTTGACTATAATATCTAGGTGTTGCCATGAAGACTGTGAACAAACAAAATCCCAAGGCAAAAAGACCTGAATCTTCATGGCCAACTGATGCCTGAGGAAGACATGGGGCAAGAGATAATTGGCCTTCAGTCTAGACAGTCCTTGCTTATAGAAAGTGAATGTCAAAGATCTGACTAGGAATCAGGACTCAGGACAAGGAAAAAACCTTGGACAGAGGTATGAAACTGGACCTTGTGTTTCTGGACCAATATGTGGAAGCCCAGATATTTCTCTACACATCAAGACTCACCATCCAAAGCTGACATGGCCTCTCAGGTTGACAAAGAACTACAGAAACAAGAAAGAAAAAAATCCTTAGCAACTACACAGATTCGGAAGCCAGACTCGAAAGAAGACTCAGGCTCCTTCAAAGCACATTCTGCTCATGAGTGAAAAGAAGATGGGAAAAGACGACTTCACATTGTGTTCATATTAAATGACTCAAGGCTGTAGAGGTTGGACAGAGACGGATGGGAAAACCAGGGCAGAAGAAAATGAAAGATAACAATGAAAACTTTAGCTCGTGATGGGGACAGTGGGCAAGAGGAGCTGAAGAAAAAGCAGGGCTCGGTTTCAAGGGTCCCTCCACCTCCATACAGTACAGAACCATTTTCCTGAACTGTACACACCAAACCAATGTTTACATTAAAATGCCACTGTGGTAGTTATCAGAAGACAAATGCGACTACAATCAGCATGGAACAGTGACCTCCATGTAACAGGAACTCAATTCAAGCCAGGCGGTGGTGGTGCACGCCTTTAATCCCAGCACTCAGGAGGCAGAGGCAGGCGGATCTTTGTGAGTTCGAGGCCAGCCTGATCTACAGAGTGAGATCCAGGAAAGGCTCCAAAGCTACACAGAGAAACCCTGTCTCAAAAAAAAAAAAAAAAAAAAGGAACTCAATTCAAAAATAAATATCGTGCTATCGTGCAGAGGCTGGCAGCACTCAATCTTCTAAAAAAGCCCCCTCATACATAGTTAAGGCTACATATTTTCAAAGAATAATGCCCTTTGAATACAGCTTGTGGATAAGTCTTTATTGGTGTAGCATCAGTCGTGATAAGAATTTCAGTTGGTATCTATGAAGCAGGCAGGCCAGTTTAGAATGGATATGAAAGCAATTATCTTTTGTTTCTAAACTAGTCATCCAATAAAAAGTCAATACAATTTTGAAGAAAGGATTTTATCAATAGTTACTACTACTGATAGATGAGATAAAGTCAGTATATCTTGCCATGGACCTTCTTTTAATCATTTTTACCATGTTTGGTTCTAACATTTTTGAGAAATTAAAACACAATAATATGAGTTAGTCATCTTAAATTGTGTTCCAGAATAACACAAAATGTAATTACATCTATTTCTTTAAAACTCGCAGCATTTATAAAACGTATCCCTGTCAGTAGAATTGGGTCAACATGCTATGATTGCTCCTTAACAAATCAGAAAATTATTTCCTCAGCTTAACATAAGAGATCTGAAATATATTTAATACAAGGTCAGAAAATAAATCACTGAAGAGCAAACATGGCTTTTAGGAGTGGCAAATATTCCCCACTTGACCTTTATACACTGAATATCAAATTATCATATGTTATAGCCTCAAAGGAGAATAATTATGTCTCCATAAAAAGTAATAATAAAGACTCTTGACTTGGCCAAACTTCAGTCAGGAATCTGAATATGAAGGATTCATATGTGTGTACTTTGCAAAATCCAGTCTTAGAAAATAATGTTGCAAAAGTAAGTTGTGACAACCACCAATCCTCAAAGTCAAAAATCTCATTCATTACTCTTGCCATCTGGTCAACCTGGCTGCCTTTACTGGGAATCCTGTTAGGTTGATACAGCTAGACTTATCCCCCAGATTTGATGTCTCATTTCAACAATTTTCCATCCACCAACTCTTATTCCTTAGCCTTAAAGCCCCCATTATCCCTAGTATATTGAGACTGGATTCCATTCTGTAGCATGGCCTGCATTCCCTTATTGCAATAGTACCCAATAAAATTTTTCTCTGCCATTTTAACTTCTGCCTAGCTCTGGTTTCTTTGTCATGAACAATACTTTCTAGAAATGGCTATTTTTCAAAAAGAAATAGGCTTCTAACCACTCTCTGTGCTATCAAGTCAAGTGTTATTGCCTTGATCTTGGGGATGTTTCAAAGAAATACTCATCAAAAAAGAGAACAAAAGCCAAGATAAAATAGAATAGATAATCTGAAACAAAGCTAATAAAAGGAGGAAAATTGAAATCGTAAGTCAGAGCAAGAAGAATCAAATAATTGGGAATTGACAATTGAAATATGAAACACGGAGAAAGGCAAGCAAACTCGCACACTCTCTAACATGGTACAAAGGGCACCATCAAGAACTGAGCAGTCAAAACTCATACACTGTCTTACATGGTACAAAGGGCACTATCCAGAACTGAGCAGTCAGACAACATTTTAATCAACTGTCAAGATGAGCTTTTAAATGAAAATAGCAAAATCACCAGAAACTCAAAAAATGGATGAGCTAAATTTATACAAAACTGGCTTTTTAGATGCCCTCAAAACTAATTTCCTCCAATTTTGAAGGGGATTTTAAGTATATATGATCCTGGTTCCAAACACACTAAATGTATATACATAGTGGGTGATTAATAATTATGTGATTAGAGAATAAATGTAGATTATTAGTATGTTTTACATGTGTGTTTAGGTAACAAGAGAGCTGTTATCTTCAGTCTTCTTATAATTAATATAAGAAGCTGAGCACTTGAGATCTTGACTATGTATTAGATCTTCAAAGGGTTCGGTGTGTCACCTCAAAGAAACACCAACTCACAATGTCTGTGATAAATCATTTAAAAGATTTGCTTATCTTTTTAAGTGTATGAATGTTTTGCCTGCATGTATGTATGTGAACTACATCTATGCAGGAGCCTGTGGAGGCCAGAAGAAGGTATCATATCCCTGTCACTGGAGTTATAGAAGATTGTGAGCTGTTGTGTGGGTACTAGGACCAAACATTCTCTACAAGAGCAACAAGTGCTCATCCAGTTGAGCCATCTCTCCAGCCCCACTGATTAAGTAGTTAAAGTGTTGTTATAAGCCATTGGCTTTCTGTGCAGTCACACATAAGTCCCTTCATAGCCTTCTGTCCCTTGTGTCCTTGTCATCAAAATTCTGATGAACAAAGCTCTCCTAACTGGAGAATATTTGAAAAAAATGCCCAAATACTTTTAAGAACATCATACCATGTTTCTGGCATTTATAATGCCATCATAATTAAATTAGATCCAGATTTCTCTATGAAGAAATAAACATCAATTCCAAAGGATGGCTAATAAATTGTACTAAAATTTCAAAACACAAGGACATTTGTGAAAAGCCACATTTTCATGCCCTTATTATGCCTTTGTAGCAATAAACTACAAAGGTTTTAGAGTATTTTAATAAAGAATTTCCTTTTAAAAGGAAAGAATTCTGGTTTTCATGTCACAGTGGTTATAGGAAGAAGATTTCACAGAACTGAGTTTTGTGTCCATGGGAAACCTGGAGGAACTGGAGGCTCCTGGGCCAGGTCTTCATCACTGTGTAACTAAAAGCAAGAAAGACAATGAAATTCAGTGTTCTGGCAATGGGTCATGCAGGACCCATGGCTAAAGAAACAATAGGGGTTTGATTGAGACAAAGGGGAAAAAATCATGCTAACATTTTGTTTTGTGAACAATGTAAAAGATTGACAAGACCAGTTATTTATATGGTGCCCCTCAGATTATATTCTGGCCCAGCCCAGAATAATTTGGAAAATAATTTGACAAACAAGGATTATGTTCAGTGTCATGCCCTTGAAGCCTTTGGAACAGGAGAAAAGGACACAGAACATCTGGTTAAGGGAAGTACCTCAGTGCTCATCATGGGCAGCAGAAGAGCCCATTTCCCATTAAAAAAAAATCCTCATGTCTGACAGAATCTGGTAAGGGTAGAGACATGTGAGGAACAATAACCTCCTGGAAACGAGCATGTGACCAAGATGGCGGCAGGGGTGAGGTCCAGAGTGTGAACAGAGAAGGTGAAATAAAAGGGGGAGAAGATGGTGCTACTCAAAGTAGGTTGTAAGAAATGTGGGCTTTGAGACATTCCTAGAACTAGGAAAACATAAATCCAACTCTGACTTGCGGGGAGGGGCAGGGCACAATGAAGTCTGTAGAAATACAGTGACCCGGGAAGAGGCTGGAGGAAATCGGGGACAGTCTTGTCCCTCCTTTTGAAGTTCTTCCCAGAGCCATTCCAGGTAGCGAATCAGAACACACCATGGTGCTTTCTTAGGCTCTGGCTGTCAAGAATGTACTTTATTTATCATAATAGCCAACTAAATCCCAAAGACTGCTTTTGTAAAATACCTGCTTTGACTTTGGAAACTGAAAATAAAATTAACTTGCTTGTGAGTTCTCACAAGTCTATTTAGCTATGCTATCTAGTTCTCCAAACTAATTATCCTGAATCATAAAACCCAACTTTTCTCCTGCCTGGTGATTTAACATGCTTTATGAGTCATTCTTCTACTTAAGCCATTGCCTCATTTTTTTTTTTTTTTGAGAAAGAACAATTTAGTGTGAGCGACAGAGTCTTTTCTCGTGTGGTTCTTTTTAATATCTGTGCCTAGGTGGCTCTTGCGCTTATCATTTCCACTACAGTAGTCAAATATCTGCAGAAATCTGGTTCCTCTTATGAATTTAACAGGGAGAGAGCTCCAAAAATAAATCAGTCTGGCGAACACATCTTTATTGGATTTTATGACCAGATCCATAACTCTTCGTGAGACACTCTTCGGGAGATAGGAGAAGTAAGCTGAGAATAAATACACCATTAAAATTCAAAATGCTAGGTGCTGGGTGTATATAAAACATCTAAAGGGCTGCATAAGTTGCAGAGAAGATGAGAAAAGTCCTCAGAACAGCACAAGAACGATAAACAACCCACCAAGGAGACAACAGAGGGTAGGCAGCAGGGTTAGGAAGACGTTGTCTTTCAACCTGCCAAGTTTAAATTAAATGAGACAAGGAAGAGCTACTGTACAACCTCTGCCTGGAGCTGATGGAGGATGGTACCCAGAGTGGACTATATATTATATATCTAGTGAGGAAAGGGCTTAGATTTGCATACAGATGGTGACTACCATCACGCTGGTAATTTACTTGTAGGAAAGAAGAAAGAGGACTGATGTGTGTGTCCTTCATCATGAAGTGCCCTCATGTCATAACAGGTAGGACTTCCTTTCACAGCTGTTGTGACAGAGCAAACTCTGATTGGTTGTGTCTGTGGAGTTCTCACTCCAAGTGACAGCTGTGCCTTTCTGATAGACTCTGTTTCCTAGATGGCTTGGCGCTGCCACCTCTCCAGCAGAGTCTACTTTCCCAAGCAGATGAAAAACAACTTTTGAATGGAAAATAGGCCGACTTTCAGTGACCCCAGAATCCTCTTTGCTAGGATTGTAGTGTTTCTCTCATAGTGTCCTTTTAAACGCCAGCAAAAGTCATGCTAAGATCTAGTGCACTACCTCCATAACACTGGTGCCTTGAGGAGCAGTGTTCTGAGTCAGTGCTTCTCAACCTTCCTAATGCTGTGACCCTTTAATATAGTTCCTCATGCTGTAGCAACCCCCCCAACCACAAAATTATTTTCATTGCTACTTCATAGCTGAAGTTTTGCTAGTGTTATGAATCATAATGGAAATATCAGGTATGCAGGATATCTGATGTTTGACCCCTGTGAAAGGGTTGTTCGATGCCCAAAGGAGGTCGTATGCTGTTTCCATCTAACAGGAGATCCTAGTATTCTCTAACTGAAAGTAAGCACAGCACGTCCAAGTTTCCATGTTACGTTGAGCCTGTGATGTTGTTTTACTTGCCAGGAAACTGGTTTCACACTGAGGAAGAACTCTCTTGTAAGCAGCAGTAGGCAACTTTCCAGACTCCATTCCCAAAGCTGCAGAGAGCAAGCCAGTTCACAGGCAGCTAATCTGTCAAAGAGTCAATCCACTCAGTGCACATGTCACTAATTGGTTGGTTTCTGGACTGAACTTCACTCTGCATCTTCTACCCAAGATGAGCATCCTCTTCTACTCAGGTTTGGTTTTGGGGCAATGATGGGAAAAAGAACACAACATACCTTGAGGGTTTTAGAAAGATCAAATGAGAAGCAGAGAACTAAGCTTTAGGAAAAGCTTCAAAAATCTTCAAAAGCCTAATAATCCAATATACATTATCCTTTGGGTATGGTAGTACATGCCTGTAATCCATGGTGGGGGCAGGGACTAGAGGATCAGAACTTCAAGCTATCCATGCTACATAGGAGGCCTATAACGGCTCCATTAAGACTCTGTCTTGAAAAACTTATCACCAACTCTCCATATATTTAAAGAGCATAAAAACTGAAGAAGTTATTCAGAAATTATCTATCTGATAACTAGATTTTGGTAGATTCGATTTTGCCAACTGGGTGAGGGAAACTACGGATTTGGGGGCTAGCATTGGTCTATCAGGAGTTGTAGGAATATGTGAGAAGCCAAAATGGCAAGAGTATTTCTATTCAGAATATATTTACACATTGCTCCTAGTATCAGGCAAAGAGTTCTCTTTTCTCCCTAAGAAGAAAAGGGAACAAACAAGGAAAGAGAAGAGTACTTATCTGGGGGAGCACATGAGCCCTCCACCTTAAGAGCAGAAGGACCAAGCTGAATGAAATAGAATGTTCATTTAATATATGTTGCTTTTTTATGTGTATGAGTGCTCTGCCTGCATGTATGTATGCAGCCACATGTATGCACTGCCTGCTGAGGCCAAAAGTGGACATCAGAATCCCTGCTACCAGAGCTATAAATGAGCCATGTGCATGTTAGGAACCATATCTGGGCCCTCTGCAAGAGTAGTGTGCACTCTTAACCACTAAGCCATCTCTCCAGTCTCTCACCTGGTTTTCCTAAAATGTGTTACACAGTGTGATAGCCTCCAGGATAAGACTCCTTTGAAGTCAAGGAGAGTCTGTTGGACAGTGCCCTCAGCTGGAAGGCTGAAAACCTAACCACCAATCACTTAACTAGTCCCTCTGAGTTGCCTGAGCGCCTCACCATCAGTGCTATTTCAACTTCTAACTGATCTTCGATTTCCATACCCAACTAAATGACATCTGCAAAGTATCCAGTGAAAGGGACTTAGTGCCTGCTTCTGAAATACATGTTATCATCCTCCAACCTCTGTCGCCCTTATTCTTCCCCAAGTATCTACCCGGTAATCCTGTAGGCTTTGTGCATTCTTGCAGTTGGAGAAACATAGCCTGTATCCATAAGGAGTTACTGTAAGAATAGCCTTGCCTCTAGGACAGTTCCCTTGAAACTGAGCAATGTAGTCATGGCTGTGAGTTGAGCAACAGTGAAGAGATTGTTTTGTGGGAAGGAGACCTTGCCACAAAAATAAGAGAGGAGCATTGATGTTCAGGAGCTTTAAACAATACTTTACAAAAGTAAATTTAAACTGCAAATTCTGCTGACAGCTGCTAAATACAGAGAAGGCTTAGTTCCCAGTGCTATTAAACATTAGCAAGAAAAAGAAATATAGGAGCTTGTGAAAATTCACCTTCGTTTCTTTTTATGAGACGCTGTTGAGGACAACAGACCAGAGGAACAGAAACCAAGCAACAAATATAAAACCACCACTATAAACTTCAGCTGAAGTAAGTCAGTCTTTAGCTGGGGTGGGTGTGTCTAGGCTCCATTGACTTGTGTTGGTTTTTGAACACTAGGAGTCCCTACTGCTGCAGAAACTGTCTGACATCAACACAAGGGAAAGGCAGATGTTCGCTCCATATTCACCTCCTTGTGACCAAGCCTCAGACAGAAGTGTGCCTAATCCACTTCAGTGAATAGCTCTCCAGAAGAAGGTCACGGGGGACATGAGGGTTTGATTTGATTGATCTCAGAACATGATTTTGAAGAAGGCAGATAGGACCCTTTTATTCCTGGGACAACTATGCCTTTTGGTACCTGGTGCAGGGAATTCAAGTGTGACAATGCTTCCCAGAGAGCTCAAAGCCAGAATATCTTTAGTCTAACAATAACTGTTGTTGCTAGAGAATTTCTCTCCAGCTCCCAAGTCCCGCTAGTCCCAGAACCCACTCATAAAATAAACACACAGACACTTACATTATTTAAACTGCTTGGCCATTAGCTCAGGCCTATCGTTGTCTAGCTCTTACTCTTACATTTAGCCCATTTCTATTAATCTCTACTTTGCCACGTGGCTTGTGGCTTACCGGTACTTTACATCTTCCTTGTCCTGGCAGCGGCTCCAGGCAGTCTCTCTATCCTTCCTTCTTCCTCAATCCTCCTCTCTTAGTCCCACCTATAGTTCCTGTCTGGCTATTGGCCAATCAGTGTTTATTGACATATAGCGATATCCACAACAGACTGTGCTTCCTCATAGAAGTCACTGTGTAGGATAAAGCTGAAAGAAGAATGAATATAAAAACACGCCTTTAATCCCAGCCCTTGGGAGGCAGAGGCAGGCGGATCTCTGTGAGTTCGAGGCCAGCCTGGGCTACAGAGTGAGTTCCAGGAAAGGCGCAAAGCTACACAGAGAAACCCTGTCTCGAAAAACCAAAAAAAAAAAAGAACCTACCACAAGCATCATTTTGGTTTCCATGGGGCTAGGATAGATGTTATCTTCTGCAGTCTTCCTCTTACACTGACTACTGCCTCCTAAGCCATGTGACACCTCCAAACCTTCACACTTATCTCACCGAATAACTAAGGGGAAATCAGGGGGAAAGCCAGGAATAGAAAAAGAATGTTATGATAGATAATAATCCTCATTGCAACCCTGTGCCTCCAGGTAGGTGTTTTATAAGTAAGAAGTCAGTAACTAAGGTGAGAGAAATTGGCTTGGACCATGCAATGAATAAGGGCTAAAGTCTGGATCATGACATGGGCCTGTGACCTAAGCCCCATTTTTACCATATCCTCCAACAATACAAATCCAAAGTATTTTTACTATCTCACTAAACAGTATAAACAACTATATGCCAGGCAACATTTTAAACTAATGTGTTTTTTTTTTCTCAAAGATGGTTTTCTTGTGGTGGAGGCATCACTCTCCAGCTAATTCATCCCATCCCATCACCATCCAGTGTGCATCTGCTGCCAGGAGCCACAATCTATGGTGGAAACAGGATCACATCTGAGCATTTCATTTTTCCAAGGAAGAATTAGCACCATTATCCTGTAATGCTGGTGGTCCTGAAGGTGATTAACCTGACTGATTCTGACTCTAAGAAAATGTCTGTTTCTTTTTCTGTTGAAGGATACTTGGCTAGTGCATCCAACATGGAAAACAATGACCTGGAGAGAAAAAAGCAGCTATTTGATTTCCATCTACAGCAGGAGCTTGTAATCTCAGGGCACATTACTGACATTATTTTCTGATCACTTTCTGAGACACTTCTAAAGTAGGTTTCCACTTGGAGCTTTCAATTTTCCCTTGATTGCTGAAGTGGTTCGTAGCATGAAGATGGCATTTTGTTCCCAAAAAGATAATAGGAAAATGAAGGAGAGTCGGTACACCGTGAGTTGTTAAATAATTTCAGGTCTTGAACTTTCTGTTCCAGGTCCTAAAGTTTGGTCCTGGCTTATGCAATTAAGGCAAAAAGGATTGCGTCTTCTCTCCTGAACATGGCTACTTAAGTAGAATCAAAACAAATCATGCAAACAATGGCACTCTTGCCTCAAGTGTGTGGGCTTGGTTTCCTCCTTGATCATACCAGCACTTTCAAATATGGAAAACACCTAATAAAGAGCCCAGGTTATATCTGAGAAGAATACAATAAGACCTACAACTAACAATTCAGTCTTGCCAAAACTGCCACATCAATAGAAATACAATCTAAACAGACAAGGTCATCTTGGAAGACCTCTAAGAGAGCTAGGAAAAGTTAAAGAACTAACTGACTGTTTGACCCACTGATTCATTGATTGATTGTGCATGTATCTCTCTCTCTCTCTCTCTCTCTCTCTCTCTCTCTCTCTCTCTCTCTCTCTCTCTCTCTGTGTGTGTGTGTGTGTGTGTGTGTGTGTGTGTGTGTGTGTGTGTGGTGTACACACATTCACCCATGCATGAGCATGTGTGTATATGCTGGAGCTGTCCTAAATACAGAGTGCAAAAGATGTCTCCCTCCTCTAACATGCTTAGACTATTCTTTGAGGATATTCTTTCCAGGAAGCTGAGGCTCATGTTTCTTGGCTAACCTGGAATCCAGCAAACCTCAATGATCTATATAAGATCCGAACTCCTGCCCCTCATTGCTGCAGATTCCTAACTCTGGATCTAGATACTTCAATTCTCCAACACAGCTGTAGAAATTTTTCATGGGCCACATTGTTCTCTCCTTGTTTAGTTCTGCCTTTAAGTAAATACACACTTCTATACCTGTATCACTTGAACATCTCTGATCTTCAGAATAAAATCAAATTCACTCAGATAACAGAACTTTTAGGACACTGATGTGCAATGACTCTTTCTGAATCTGTGTTATTAAATTCATTATGAATGCCTTGATCCCTCATAATACTATTAATGGAGTTCACATTTGTATCCTGCAGCCAGCCTTGTCCTGCTGAGAGACTGAAGTTGACTTAAGTCAGTAAAAGTTGGACGGGGTATAAACGACAGCTGCTGAACCTTTCGGATAAAGTTCTCTCTGGTTTTTTTCTCCACCCGAGGAGGTTTTTCTCCTTCATCTTGAGACAGAGGCAGAGCATATTGATGGAGCTTCTCTACAGCCACTCTCAAAGAGGAATATTTGGGACTCATTTCGATTTCAAACACACAGCCTGCGTTTTCTGCAGGGTGAGGCAATGTGTCAGAAATAATAACTGTTTCCCTTTCTCAAAGGGAAAGCAGCAGTGCAGGCTCTTGCTACTCTTTCCTCCCCAACTCTAGTTCTATAACTCTTTACCATACAGTAAGGGGTTCATATCCAATGCCAGTTAAGAGAGAACGACCAAAGGAGCCATTACCAACTCCTGATTTATAAATTCAGACTACGAGTTTTATATGTAATCTTCATAACTGTCCAAGATCTAGACAAGGCACACATACACTCACTCTTTGTGAGAGTCTATAGAAGACAAGAGTATGCCGTTTTCTTACCACAGGAATGGAAGGGCACCGGTGTTAACACTGCTACAGAACAAACACAGGTGAGTGTTTATACCATTCAGACAGCCAACATGCAATAATTGTGGATACATTCATCTGAGTCCGGTGAGTAAAGGAGGTAGACATATTGTTTTCTTGAGAAGGCAGAAAGTGGGAGCAGAGCAAGGGCAGGCACAAGGATTCGTGACTCAAGTGTCAGTTCATTCACGTGTTCCCCTCACATTCACGTGTTCCTGGATGCTGAGACCATTTCAGGAGGTGGTTGAAATTTTAGGGAGTTGAAGGAGGTAGGTAATTGGAGGCATGTCTTTGTTGGGTGTCTTATCCCTGGGTGCTTCCACCTCCTCCTCCTGCTGCTGCTGCTGCTTCTTCTTCTCCTCCTCCTCCTCCTCCTCCTCCTCCTTCCTCCCTCCACCTTTCTCTTCCTCCTCTTTTCTTCTTCCTTCTTTCCTGCCTCACCCTATGCTTCCTGATCATCATGAAGTAAGAAATTTTGCTCCATATTACCTGCGGGGGTTTGAAAGAAAATGACCCCCACGGGGAGCGGCACTATTAGGAGGTGTGGCTTTGTTGAAGTAAGTGTGTTACTGTGGGGGCAGGATTTGAGGTTTCTTTTTCTCAAGCTTCCCTCAGTATGACAGTCAGTCAACTTCCGATTGCCTCTGAGTCAAGATGTAGGACTTTCAGCTCCAACACCACATCTGTCTGCATGCTGCCATGCCCCGCTTTGTGATCATAATGGACTGAACCTCTGAAACTGTAAGCAAGCCATTCTCAATTAAATGTCTTCTTTATAAGAGTGGTCGTGGGCATGGTGTCTCTTCACAGCAACAGAAACCGTAACTTGAGACAATACCCTTCAGCCATAATGTTTTGCCTCACTATGATGCAGAAACCCTGGTGTTGCCCAGTGATGAACAGGACCTCTGGAGTCATGTATCAAAATTAACCCCTCTTCCTTTAAACCTTTTCTCTAGGGTATTGGTCCATCACAGGAGCAAAGGTCTGAAAAACACCAAGACTGACAATCATCTGCAAATCCTGAAGTTTGATAACAAGATGAAATCAATGGTTTTAATGGACAGTGGAAAGTTTAGACTCTGCTATCGTAATAAATAGTCTACCCTGCATTTACTTTTTAAACTGAAAGGAAATGGGATGAAAACGTTTCATGTACAGAGCCAGCTCTGGATTCCAGAGCTCCATACATTTTAACAGCCAAAAGCACAATTCATTTGGTTGATGATAGCAGTATACTATGGTCTTGGAGGAAGCAATGTCTACTGAAATTGTGCCTAAGTCACACATTTGTTAAGGGACTTACTGAAGGAGTAATTTGTATAATAAAGCCTTACAACACAACTGGAATGTAACTACAGTTGGGAAAAAAAATAATCACTGGCTCTATTGCTAACTTTTTGACTTCCCTTTTTCTAAGGTTCAGATTAAATCTTAGCTCTTCCATGAATCAGTCTGTGATTTCCCTATTAACACCAGGCATTAGCTCTTCTCCATGTAAGAGCCACAGCACAGGGATGGCATTCCTTTCAGTCATTGGTTCCTGTCATCCATGTATGTCCATCAAGGATGAGCCTGCTGCTTCCATCTTTAATGCATGCACATCTGGACTGTGTCCCATTTCCTCACTGTTCCCACTATCAGTGCACGCACATCAAGGATGGCACCCGTTGTCTGACTAATTTCAATCAGGATGCTGTGAACGTTCATGTGAAAGTACTCATGCAGACATGTGCTTTCATAGTCCTGAGTATATGCCTAGGAGTAGCAATGATAGAATAAAAGTATGACTACAGTGTCAGAGTCCTAATTTCTGCCCCATAAATATGTTCGAACAGATAGGAAGAATAAAAGTTACAAATGAAGGTAAATGCTGTTGATCAGACCTTTAAAAAATACAGAGATGATCTGAGTATATCTACACAGGCTCGATAAATTCACAAGGGTATATAGAAGTGGAAGAAATATAGGAGATCAAGACATTCAAGGTGAGAAAGGTATACCCTGCCACTGACAGCTCTGAAGAAGGGGGCAGGACCCTTTCGAAGTTGGAAAGGTCAAAGAATAAGGAATGCAGACTCCTGACACACCTCCAACATGTAGAATACTTAGATGATACATAGACAAGAAGCCACTAGGGCCCCAGTAACCTTCAGCAATAGAAAGCAACACCTGGTCCTCTGTAACAAGCAGATGTGTAAGCTTTGGTGAGCTGCTAACCTGTTTTTTTGAAGACTCTATATGTCAAGCATATTTAAAACACACACACACACACACACACACACACACACACACACACACACACACACCCCTTCCGTCTGGATAGAAGAAACATGTCATTTCTCCCCTGTGTGTGCTACAGAGGTGGTTCCGTCTATTGCTTTTCTTGTTTTATTACCATGGTCTCCCTCTTTTACTTTCACAGGTCAGATGCAAAGATTCACAAGGTACCCTGTCCACAGGGCTCTCTGAAGTGCCTGCCTGAACCTAAATCCTCCTGCCTCCTATGCATGATGCTTACATGGGTCCTTTCACCCCTCATGGCTTCAAGTAAAAATATTTCAAGTCTTCCTTTTTTTTTTTTTTCCTTTCTGTGAAAAGACCCTTCAGAGGGTGAAAAATCTCATCAACGCAACTTTCTAAAATACTTTGGGACAAATAATGTCTCCTTCCCTTACCTCTCTCAGTATTTACCCTGACCCTATCCCCCAACCGAGAGCACTCTCTAGGCACAGACTGCTGCAGCAATGTCCTAATGGGCCTTTGTGCCTCCTTTCCTCTCCTTCCCCATCATTCCCTCCAGGGCAGCCAGAGAACCCTTAGAACTCACATCTCTCTATTCCCTTCTCCTGATAAATAGTTTCTCATTCTAATAGACTCCTACACTTTGACCTTGGTTTATAGAATCGCGGATGACCTGGTCCCTTGGACTTTGCCAGGCTCAGAGTGTATCATTTTTCCTCTTGCCTTCTTTGTCCCAGCAAACTGATCTTTCTTTAAAGTGACCATTTTCTACTTATCTTGTTCAAAGATCCTGAATGTTGGAGTCCTAGTACCAGTTCCTCAGAAGGGCTGTAAGAAATAAATTGTTATGGTCCATTTTCGGTGTGAGGTGTGCTTAGAATTCATCAGAGTTTCAGATAAAGAGGAGGCTCTGGGACCTTTTATCCTGTAGCTGGTGGCTGGCTCCTGCCTGCCTCAGAAGTCTGAGATCAGAAAAAGGGGGCTGTCTCAAGTCAAAAATTATTCAATAGATAAACCAATAGGATGGGGAATTAGTAAGGGGGTAAGTCCTACTCTATGGGAGAAGAGGGCAGGAATTCTTTGGGATCAGGAGACATTAAAACAACCACTATCATATCCAATCAGCATGCCAGACCTTCCTACCTTTTCTCTATGCTGCATCCTTTTCTGCAGAATTGCATGTTAAAAAATACTTCGTTTTAATTCATCTCTTGAATGTGTTGTCTTTTTTTCTAACAGGACCCAAGATTAAGCAATAAGAGGACAAACACAACAATGCTCTCACTGCGGTTTATAAGGATTATTATGAACATCAAGGAGTCCAGCCCTACAGTAATAGGCTATAAGCCAGTGTCTGCCTTCCAGTTTAGGTCATATTAATGCCTTGAAAGACCTGTATCTTTTTTCTTTTATACCAGGAACAAACATATATTAAGATATATATATATATATATATATATATATATATATATATATATACAATTGAAGGAAAGTTACGACAAGCACAAGAGAGCACTTTTTCACAGAAAATGGTCGAACCATTTGATAAACTTTCACCATCGGATTTATTGAACATCCATGCTCTGTAGGAATGGCAGTTTGCACTTAAGTACTAACTCCTTAACTCAGGCAGACTGAATACTCTCATGGCCACCTTTCTTCCTTCTTTGTATTTTTTTTAATTGGCACAGAGTCATTGTCGGATGCACAGGGAGCAGTGTGGCATCTCAGTGTACCTACAAAGTACTTAACAGTTGGATCCAGGAAATAGTCCATTTATCATGCCAGGTATTTGTCATTTCTTTGTGTTCAGAACACTCAAAATCCTCTCGCTTGGGGATTTTCAAATGTTCAGCTAATTGTAGTCACCCCACTGAGTTACACACACAACACTAGATGTTATTCTCCCATTCAACAGCACTGCTGGACCCAACAGCTTTCTCTCTCTCTCTCTCTCTCTCTCTCTCTCTCTCTCTCTCTCTCTCTCTCTCTCTCTCCTCATTTATCTGTGTTACCCAATTCCTATATCCTTTTATCAATTTTATTTTTGAGATTGTAATATATTTACATCACTTCTCCCTTCCTTTTCCTTCCTCTAAACCTTCCCATATCCTTTCATTTGACTCTCCATTTTCTCGGCTCAGGTATCTTGGTTTCCATGTAACTTTCTAACACAATGTGACAGAGATGGACAGTACCATTGTCAAGCTTATTCCTCAAGAGGCTTCGGGAGTTTCAACCATATCTTCACTATTGTTATTGCAAAGGAGCGTATATCCTGGAAAATGAGGCGAGTGGGACAGAACCACGTTTCCCCAGCCAAGACCAGGATCCTGTAAATGCACAGGTACACTTATGAGCCCAGCTGAGATCAGCTGGGCTGTCCCTCAGGTCATGATATAGAGTTATGTGGTTGCTCACTGCCATTGAATTGTCCAGTCTCCAGTATTTGTGGTTACAATTAATGCTGTGTTCAGAATTCTATAAGGCTTTTCAAATTTTCAAAATGACCACATGAGGTATTATTCTTCCTCATTTTTCAGTTGAAAAAATAAAATAAAAGCATCCTCAGAGCAACATAGGAATAGAAACACACAAAATTAAAACAGTCTCATTGAACCTGGGCTCTCATGTTGCAACACCTTCCTCTTCCCATGCAACTGTCTAGAAGGTCATACTCAAAGCCAAACTGCTTAACAACTTCGCTCCCACCAAGGTGTGCTCAGGTAGCCGTATTTGTGATCACTGCCACTAGCTAGGCATGGGAAGAAATATGTGATTCTCAGAGGCTCCAGGGACAGATTTTACAAAGTTTGTTTCTCTAATCATTTCACTGAATGTGTGCATACGTTATATAAAGAGACTGCATCTGGGTATTAATTGCCATTCAGGTGACTGGCCCAGCCTTTGTTCTGAAAGCAAGTGTCTAAGAATAGCAGGCAATGAGAGACAGCTCTGCCCTGAGCACTGTTGCCATAATCACATTCATTTCTGTAATGATTTTAAATGTGTATTTAGAGTGTGTGTGTGTGTGTGTGTGTGTGTGTGTGTGTGTGTGTGTGTGTTTGCCTGAGAGCATGCATGTACACCACATGCATTTAGTGGCCCTCAAAGGCCAAAAGAGAGTGTCAGATCCCCTGGAACTGTAGCTACAAACAGCCATGAGTTACCATGTGAGTGTTGGGAATTGAACCCAGGTCCCCTCTACAACAGCAACAAGTGCTCTTAACCATCTCCCCAGCCTCATATTCATTTATAAAGGTCCTCTAACCTCTAGGAAATGTAAAGAGGCCAAAGTGATCTCTTGCGTCTTCTCTGTTTCTTGTCTGTTTCCCCCTCTTCAACGCATCTGATATCGGTTCAAAAACTTTATTTCATCCATATACATTTTCGTGCCAACTTGAATTTTCAAACAGACAATGGTTTCACTATTAAAATTCATCCATATTATTTATCTGCATTTTGGAATCAGAACTTCTCTTAACTAACTTGGATTTTTTTTGGGGGGGGGGGAGGGGATTCCAGTAGCCAGACTCCTAGATTTTTTTCAGAAAAACAAAATTGTGTATCCCACAAACATCTCCCTAAAAGGTGTCCTGATGAAGAGAGGAAGCTTGAGTAAACACTATTAATGGTCACCACAGAGACCTGTCTCCTCCAAAGAGGTCAGAGTTCACCACACAGGATTCTCCTGTGATTTTCAAACTACACAATTTAAAATCACCTCATTATTTCTGATTTATTGGGCAGAGGGGCATGGTTAAATTGTGGTAACTGATTCTTGGTGGTATTTTACTATTGGAAAATTAGGCAAATGAATATATAACTCAGTGTTAAACACTGAGGAACAAAAAGTGGTTTTGACTACAAATGCCCAGGTCTTTTTCATGACATGAGCCCAGCACCCTGTTCTAATGATAGATACTGGAAAATGCTACCTCAATCCCATCACTTTGCTCTCCTTGGATAAATGGTATAATCTGGTTTCAGTGTTAAAGTAGAAGTATGCAGTAGAGAAAAAAACATTTTCAGAATAAATTTCAAAACTACTTCACAAATGCTAAAAATGCAATGTTCCTCTCAAGACAGACAGAAAAAGTATGGACCAGCTCTACAGCCAGACGGTCTGGGACATGCTAGCTCATCCCTGCTGGAGGACTATGAGGTCATGTCTCAGGAGTACAGCACAGTCCACTGCTCCTTCTCTGTCACTGCAACCATGTGGTGATTTGGGTGACAAATAAGAAAAGTAAAATCAATACTTTGAGTTAGACTCCCCTACTATAAACATTTTTCCATCTGTCCATCCCAACAATTGTTAGAGTCAAGTGGTTTGATGTGAGGATATTTCACTTTCTACATCTTTGAAGGGTGTTTTGAAGGAAGCAGCATTGTATCCCAAAGACGTGGTGTAAAACAGCAAGCCAAGTTTCCCTTCATAAACTCAGATGCTTATATCCAAATGTTATTTTAAAGAGATAGGAGTGGGTGGAATAATAATTCAAAAACACTAAATTTCAAGGAGGAAAGGTCTCCAAATCTGATGACTAAAAACTATAAATTTCTTTCACAAGTTCAGATCAGTCTTCATCAGCCAATGAGGCAGAATAAAATGTGATTCTTACTTTTTTAATTTCAGGACTGTGCATATGACACTGTCGAGTTCTACCATAAGACACTGCTGTCCTTAGTTATACGGACCCACTAAAATGTAAGCTTTGTGATAACTGAGGCTTATTTAAAGCTGAATTGTCATGGACTTAACCAAAAATAGTTTGTATCTTATGAAAAAAAAGTAAATGAATGAATGATGGAGGGAGGAATGAATGATTACAGGAGGAAGGGATGCCTAAGAGGGCACTAGGGCACCACCCCACAAACACACATGTGAGAACTGTCAATAATTAGTGCTTATAATGCTGGGCTATGGCATACACTGGGCTTTCCAGGCCAGCAGGCTGAAAAGTGAAGCATTCACATATATTGAAAGAAGAGTGGGTGCATGTGTACACTGTAGACAGAGCATGGAGAATCAGGGGGTAAAAACCACTTGCGAGGGGGAATAATCTTCTTCATGAAGACAATCTTGTTAAGTGTTCATCTAAAACAAGCTGCCTCTGCTTGGGGACTGACAGCATATGAAGAGAATACTGTGAACAGTTTATGTGAAAAGAGTACAAAGAATGAGGGTCATCCCCATACACAAACAGACACTAACAACACATTTAGCAAGAGAAAATGGGAAAGGGGGATATAAGGTTTAAATTGTCTCGATTTTAAAGGCATTTCTCAACACAAATAATCTCTACTTTTCATGACATTTCAATCTCAAGTTGAACGAGGTCTTAGGAAATCACTGAGGACTTGTGCCTAAAGCTCCTACATGGTAGGAAGGAAGAAATACAGGCGTTGGTTTTTTAAAATAATCACTTAAGTGAGCACAATTTATAAAACTGCACCAACTAATGGCTCCTCATTTTCCATTATAGTATGCCTGGGAGTGTGTGAGGGCTGCTGGGAAAAAGCAAATGAGGAGAGTGTACTGGTGCTGCCCCTGAACCCACAGCAGCTTTTCCTTTTTATATGAAAAGAAGCACAGGAGCATTATTACCTGATGGTTCCAAGACCAGGAGGGAATAAAGAACAGAGACAGAGAAACAGCAACAAGCACTGGTAGAAGGTCCTTGGGATGTGATCAGAGGCTTCAGCATGGTCCAGGGGACAGATGGCTAGACTCTGTAAGGAATAACACTTCCCAAGGAAGATAAAAGCATGTACAAATATGCCTCAGTGTTGGCAAGAGTACCATAACACACTCTGAACAGAGTAGGTGAGAATATACCTCAGTATGACAATGAACAGAAGAGTATCATAGCCCAAACTGAGTGGATCGCTCAGCTCCGTTTCACATAAAAAGTGGGAAAGAAATTAATACAGATTATATACACTACCACTCCCCAGATCTCTCCCAGAGGTGATGAGAATGTTCCTTCCATGTTCAACACCCTACCTGGAGAAGCAATTTCTCCTTGAAATCACAGTCTATTTGCCAGCACGGTTTTTCCTAACCACATAAGCCTTGATGAGACTGAATGAAGATAAGATACAGACAGGATAGCTTTGATGCACTAAATGAAATTATTCTTTCCTGCATAGAACATATTTGCAAATGTCACCCATGGCTGTTGACTCATTTAGCCTACCTTACATGGAGAATGTTTTCAAACTCTTCAATGGTTGTCCAAAGCTACTGATAATACCAAAATCTACACACCCTCTTACGTTGTTTTTTTTTTTTTCCCCTATACACAGTGAGGATAGAGTTTAATTTACAAATCAGGTACAGTAAGTTATCCACAGTAATTATTAGCAACATATTTAATCTTAAAAGTTGGATGAACATAACACCTCTCAAAATATCTTACCCTAATTGACCACAGTAGCTGAGACATAGAAAGGAAGCTTCCAGCAATGGAGAAAACCAGTATATCATCACTATGCTTTGTACTCCTCTTCACCTCCCTGTAGCCATAAAAACCCAAGGAAAAGCATGCGAGGGAACAAACCAATGTAGTGCAATGGGCATGGGCCTCGGAACAAACATTCACCAAATAGCAACAGTAGGCGAGTGACCTTGTTTCTCAAAGCCATGCTGCATTGTATATGATAATTATGAAGTCAATCAAACTCTTAGGGTAGAGCCCAAGATCCAGGGTGAGTTCAGCATGTGTCAGTCATTAGTCCTGCCACCATTAATTGCTTGCATTGCCAGTGTTGTTCAAGGGATTAATTTGTAATGACCCATGAATATTTTAAAATACACTTACAATGTTAAAATACTACAGACAGGACTGTAATCATTGTGTTGTTTTAATAATTAATACAGACTTGCATCATTTTCTGCTTAATGGCATACTTGCTATGGAGGGCAAAGATAAATTAATTCCTTCTGCTATTCCTTGTTTGGCTGCATGTGGTGTGAAGGTGCCCGTTGGCAGAGCAGCCTCCTCACAAGACAGCCCCTGCAGATGAGGATGTGTGGTGTGTCTCTGTGGCTGATCAATGCCTATGATACTCCTTAGACATTGGGTTCATTTTAGAGCAAATTAGTTGCTTAAAGAAAACACAGTAAGTGGAGGATGCTGAAATATATCATTACTAATCTCATGTTTGAAATGTCCCAAATGTTGTCTGGATATTTTTTTGTTAATAAACATTTTGTTTCTGTGTCTACAACACCTAGGTGCTGACTCCAATTTTATCTTACTAGTGGGTAGCTCTCAGGACTTGAAAAAAATGGCAAGTTCTAGAACTACAACACATTTTGCTTTTTTTTTTTACAATCTTCATTTTGACACCATAATATGTAGGGTATGTCTCAGTCCATAAAAAGAAAACATCTTTATGGACAGAAAACATTTCCCAGTCACACAGATTGAACCTTGCTACAAAATCCCAGTAATTTCCACATGTTACAGCATCATACAGCAAGCAAAATTTAATTATATAGGCTATATAGAGAGATTATGTGATTTTTCTACCCTATTGCATAAACTCAAAAGACTATTGAGAATAGTTTTCTGAGAAGAATGCAAAATCTTTCCATAGTGTGAAGAATGGGGCTGATTTCTAGGGTACCTGCATTCTATAGCCTTTAATTTTTCTTAAATATGTTAAGAGGAAGGAAAGCCCATGTTTGTATGCCTTGTCTGGTCTGCAGTCACCTTCTTGTGTCTGTGGAAAAGGAAATGCCTCTACTAATGCTGTGTGGAGCAACACCCGGAGTGGTGGGCACCTTGGGTTCCTTGCCTTAACCAGAATTCCAGCTTTGGAATCTCCACAATGCAAAGTAAACACTCCCATTAATATTATAAACGTATATAACATCCACAATAGCTCACATCTAGGCCAGAAAATGCATCTTAACAGAGCTTTTTAAAAAACATATAAATCTTACAATAGAATTAAACTAGAATTCAATAGAAAGGTTAAATGTAAAATCCAGAAATACATGATGATGAAGCCACATTTCTAATCAAAGCAGGCTCAAGAAAAAAAATCTCAAGGGTAATCTAAAAATAAGTTTTAGCTAAGTTAAAATTAAAACCTCACTTATCAAAACTAAGGGGATGGCACAAAAGCATTTCACAGAATCCATTCTCCCTCACAACAATAAAGACTCTCAGTAAGGTAACAGAGGGGACATTTCCCCCAACACATCTACCGATAGTGGGGCAACCCATTAGATCACAAGACTTTGGTTAGTTTCTTGAGCATAAATTATAATTAGAAACAAAACAATTTTGGATAGCAAGAGATACAGTGGTATTCCCTCAGAATAGAAGCTGTTATATAAGCACTTGAGTCATATAACTAGGCTCGTTTTTATGGTCATGGCATCTTTTACAGGGTCCTTTACATTTAAAACTCTCACTTAACACAACCCATATGTGGCCTACAGTCCAGATGGACCTGCACTTAAAGCAGAAGTTCCTTTGTCATTCACTCTAGGAAAGTTCCTAGAATTTACTCTGCCACAATTTTACATCTTAAAACCATAATAAAAGTTGTTAGCTTTCAATATTATTGTTTTGTTTTTCCATCACGATTCTACAAACAATAAAGCTAACATTCTACCAAGTCAAAAGACCAAACACCATCGCTTTGGGCTAAAATTTACAGTCAAGCTTATAGTCTAGACATGTAATCTACTTATTGAGTAAGAAGTATGAATGGGGGCTGGAGAGATGGCTCAGCGGTTAAGAGCACTGACTGCTCTTCCAGAGGACCCGAGTTCAGTTCCCAGCAACGACATGGTGGCTCACAACCATATATAGTGCAATCTGATGCCCTCTTCTGGCATGAAAGTGTACATGCACATAGAGTACTCATAGATTATAAATAAATAAATAAATCATTTATTTTTAAAATGAAATATAAATGGAAAGTGAAAGCTAGGCTGCAATTTGGGGGCATGAAAATATTACATCAGCATGATATATTCTCAGATCTAGATAAACTATAATGTGTATTTACATTTTTCTAGTATATTAAATTTGTGCCATTTTTAGGCATTTGGTTGATCCATCTAAAACTGGCCAATATGCGAGCCAGGGTGTTGCTAGACAAGGTTGGAAGTCTCTTCTCTCTAACTTTCAAAGTCTCTGAAAACTCCGCAGGTGATCCTATCCAGTTTCCCCATCTTGTCCAAAACAGGAGCTATACCAGCCAGAAAGGAAGGGGAAATAGTCACAGCTGCTGAGGCTGGCTGAAAAACCTCATATAGATTGAGCAGTGCATTTACACACAGACCACCACATCATTGAGTGCCCTCCGGGTTCACACAGTTCATAATAATCTTCTAAAATGACTGCTGCTGCTTGCGTAGTGTTCTCAGAAAATTACAAGGCCGCCAACTTATTTTCCAGCTTTTAAAATCCCATTGCCCATTTCCCTAAGGTGACAGTCTATAATGTCTTAAATCTCCCACAAAGCACATTTCCAATATGCATTACGTTAATACTTTTCTCACTTACTTGGATAGCTTTTTAGAAAGTAAGGATTTCCCATTCTCATTAATATCACTTCTGATTAATTACTATATATTTCATTTGAGATTTTTACTGGCAAAAGAGCCATCACTGTTGAAAATAATTTATTTACATTAATTTAGTACAAATTCTGTTCTTTGTTATGTATCATTTAGAAAGAAAAAGCTTCCTTAAAATTTTGAGATCACAAATTTCTTTCTCCAAATGAAAAAAAAATTAAGCTAAGCCTATTTTTTTAAGTTTATAACTTAAGTATCTGCCATATGTTTCTTGATTTAAAAAAAAAATGTGCCCAAAATGCATTGCTTTCAAGGATCAAGAGAAGGTTCAGCAGTTCAGAGTATCTACTGCTCATTAAGAAGACACAAATTCACTTCCCAGCACCCCTGTAACTCCTGTAACTCCAGCTTCAGGAGATCTGATCACCCCTTCTGGCTTCAAGTAGATACCTGTACAAGGATACACACACACACACACACACACACACACACACAAATTTGAAAGAAAAACAGATGTATTGCTTTACCATTTCAACAACACCAGGTTCAACAACACATATAAACTTTTATCCCAGAAACTTTATCTTTTGAGTTTTTCTCTCACAACCTCTCAAATGCAAATCTAATGAAACTCAGCTAGATTAATCTTCATTACAGCAAGCCTTCTCTTTTATTCTTTGCCTAAACTAGGGTGGGGGATGCTAAGTGAGCAATCTGAGAGGTTAGGATGTCACTGGAGAATTTGAGATGCTAATGACACTCACTCCAAACCTTCATGAAGATGTGTCAGGCCAGTTCATTTTCAATTGCCTTCTTCTCCTCTTCATTCTACAGAAAAATGCAGAAGCGTTCTTTCAGCCAAGGATTCAGCTACTGAAAGAAAAGTCAATTTCTATTTCCCCTTGCAGCTAGGTGGAGCATGTAAGGCCAGGCTATGAAAGCAGAATGATTTCATGTGACTTGCAGAAAGAAAAGACTGTCCCTCCTTCCTTTCCAGGTTACCATGAACTGGGATCAGGATGGTGCCTAAGCCTCATTACCTACTCATCCTAGTTCTAGCCTGGAAGACTAGAATGTAAACAAACTATGTGACCATTCATTATTTCAGCTAAAGCAGATGCTCATGTGAAATGTCAGTGTGGAGGGCTACCATGGCAATGCAAAGCAGAAACTTTCTCCTGTAAATTTCATCTTACAAATACATTTTTGTAATATATTTAAATATTCACATATTTCAAACTATAATTCAAATGATGTTATTAGATAATAAGATGAGTAATCAGGAAAATTTTTTGTAATAGATGAAATATCTAAACAATGCCTATGCTACTTTTCCAGAAAACTCTTTTACCCCCACACAGTTTACTGTTCAATACATGACACAACAGTCTTTTAAGATCATTGTCTTTATTTATGTGTGTATGTGGGGGCTGCACACACGTACCCATACATGCAAGTGTCAGCAGAGACCAGAAGAGAGTCTGATCCACGGGAGCTAGAGTTATGAATGTTTGTGAGCTGCCTGATGTGGGTTCTGGGACCTGAACACCAGTATTCTGACAGAGCAGCAAGTGACCTTAACTACTGAGCCATCTTGTCAACTTCTAGATAGTAATCTGAAGCTTGTCCAACAGAAGTTCATGACACATTGGTACCAAATGAAGCTGCCCAAATCCCAGACACCTAATGTTCCATGGCCCTGCTTCCTTTTGAAGCACACAAGTCAAATAAAAGGCAAGAAACACTCACACTGTGCACTTCAGTGATGAGAGCTGAGGCGCCACCCATTACCGTTTAACCTCAACGGCATGTAGTGCCACAGCACTCATAGCTCTGCTTTACACTAATTGGAACACAGTTCAAGCCAAAAGGAATGCCTAGTCCTCATTTTCTGTAACACTTTACCCAGAATGCTGTGGAATGCATTTTTCTAAAGCAAACAATCTTCGAATGAGTCATGAAGTGCACAGATATGGACCAGTCTAAATTTAAGGGAAAATCTATGAAATACCTGGCAAATAAGAATCAAAGAGTCAGGAATCAGGTGGCATCCTATCGCTCTACACACTGCCTTGCTGATCCCTGTCAACTATCCACAAACTCATCTCACCCTCATTTCAAAGAGGAGATAAACAAGAGCTAGAGCAATGGCTCAATAGTAAAGTGCTTGGCTGACAACCGTGAGGACCTAGGTTTTACTCTCTCACAAGTTAGGTTGAAGAAAAGTAGGGTGTCATACACATTTGTAATCCCAGTGCCATGGAAGAGGACACTTGAAGCTGGGACTTACTGGCCATGCAGCCTAGTCTATTTGGTGAGTTTCTGGACAGTGAGAGACCCTGTCTCAAAAGACAAGGAGGATAGAATCTGTGAATGACAGTCAAAATTGATCTCTGTCCCCCTGTACACACGTGCACACACACACACACACACACACACACACACACACACACACACACACACGTGAATCTGCACACACAGAGAGAGGAGAGATGGTGAGGAGGAAAACCTGAGCCATCACAGGATTATGACTCTTGCTATCCTCACAAGGACTGCAAGAATCATAATCCCTCTGATATCTCAAATCAGAAGACCACTAAAAGCAAACACAAGTAGCCAGGCCACTCCCTTAATGAAACTTGAAATGACTAATTGTAGCTGAAGTTTTCCTGGTCCTGCCTGGCCCACAGTCAGGACAAATCTCTCTCACCCGCCAGTCCTGCAGCTGCTCAGGCCCAACCAAGTAAACACACAGAGACTTATATTACTTATAAACTGTATGGCCATGGCAGGCTTCTTGCTAACTATTCTTATATCTTAAATCGACTCATTTCTATTAATCTATAAGTTGCCACGTAGCTCGTGGCTTACCGGTATCTTAACATCTTCTCATGGTGGTGGCTGGCAGCGTCTCTCTGCCTCAGCCTTCCACTTCCCAGAATTCTCTTCTCTGCTTGTCCCACCTATACTTCCTGCCTGGCTACTGGCCAATCAGCATTTTATTTATACAGAGTGATATCCACAGCAACTAATTTAAGAAGTTGAAGGCCAGTTGTGTAAATCATGTAGGACTGGCCACAGGGTTTCTAGACTGGACAATAACACTAAATTTCAATATGGATGAAAGGCATAATTAAATATATGATTTTTTTCAACTTCTTGGTTAAAACAGAAATGAAATCACTTTTCCTCTAGGAAAACATTCAAAATATCCAAGTAAGTTAGGGAAATATGATGAGATCCTTTTAAAACAGATGAAAAGATAACTTATCACAAAGCTTAATGCTTATGACTGACTTAATGATATTATGTTGCATTTGTCTATTGTTTAGTTTCCACTTTAGAAGGAGCATTACCATCCACAGCAAAACCACTGACACAGTGCCCTCTGGTAGTAATGAACCCAGACAGTGGGGGTGGGGGGCAGGGGGTGGTCTGGGATCTGCTACTTGCCCTCATTATGTCTGGAAAAATGTTCATTTTTCTCCACCACAATCATATACAAAGCAATACAAATGAAGGTAAATAGTCCATATTATTCATGTCAAAATGGATTATTCATGTTATGGGGTAGCAGAATTATTAGAAAGTCTTGTTAATAAAACAAACATGGAGCCAGGTATTGGGGTGAATGCTGGAATATCAGAGAGACAGAACAAGCCACAGCTTCCTCACCTCGCCAGTTCCTCAGCTGATCCTGTTTCCTCAGACTGGAAACCTCTGAGTCCTCATCCAGAATGGATCTCAGCTGAACTGCTGCTCCAAAACCTGAAAGCTTAACCAGCCAAATGCTTCGAGTTTCTGGTCCTCACGCCTTGTATACCTTTCTGCTTTCTGCCATCACTCCATGGGATTAAAGGCTCACTTTCTGGGATTAAAGGCGTGAGTCACCATGCTTGGCTGTATCCTTGAACACACAGAGATCCAGACGGATCTCTGCCTATGGAATGCTAGAATTAAAGGCGTGTGCTACCACTGCCTATCCTCTATGTTTAATATTGTGACTGTTCTGTTCTCTGACCCCAGATAAGTTTATTAGAGTGCACAATATTTTGGGGAACACAATACCACCACATTATGGTATACAGGGTGTTTGGGACAAAAGATGGTATGTGTTGATCAATCAGTCATTTTAGGTGATTTCTACATGTATAGCCCAACACAGGTATTGTTCACAATGCACAGAGGTGCTCATTAGCAGTAAATGAAGTGTAGGAGTTTGGTGTAGCCACAAAGGGAACTAACTTGGATGTCACAACCCCTCCATCTCTTCCATATTTTGCTGTATAGAAAAGGAAGAGGAAAGGAGGGTCTCCAGTTTAAGATTGTTGGTGAGACCAGCTGCAACACTCAGGAGAGTAGGCCCTGCACCTCTCCTGGGCAGCACAATAGAGCCAGCCCTATTGGTGTAGGTATGGGTGACCTAGCCCCAAGGTTGTGAGCATGGGAGAGATGTTCCCACTCTTCACTATCATGCAGCAGTGTGGGTAGGGGAGAGATACATCCCCTTACCCCTTGCCCCTTGCTGCCTGTGACAGACGAGCAAGAGGACCCTCCCCTATACTAGCTGCAGTACTCAGGAAAGTGGACCCTGTACCTCACCTGGCCAGCACCGGAGAGCTGACCCTATTGGTGGAGGTATGGGCAAGTCAGCCCTGAAGTTGTGAGCATGGGAGAGCTGTCCTCATTACTCATCTGTCATGTGGTGGCATGGGCAGGGGAGAGATGCCCTCCCCACCCCATCCCCCGCAACACACACACCCATTGACACCTGTTGCAGGTTAAAGAGCTGGCCTTGAGGTCATAAGAGTGGGAGAGTCCCTCATCAGCTGCAGCACTCAGGAATGTGGCCCCTACACCTCACTTGGACAACACAAAAGAGCTGGCCCTGAAGTGTTGGTGTAGGAGAACCGACCATGAGGGTGTGAAATCGGGACAAATGGCCCCAGCCCTTGCTCATTGATGCAAGGGGTGAACTACCCAGGGCAATGCTGGAGATTTCACCCTGTTGGTGAAGAAAGGGGAGAGCTGGTGGGCTGACCAATCCTGCAACTATCCAGGCCCAGAACAAGGGTTATGTATTGGCCCACCCCAACATCCACCCCATCTGTGATGTGCTGAAGCACAGGGGTTGGGGGATGGGAGTGGGGTCAGTCCTGTGGACCCAGGGCTGCAGGATCTCCATGACACAGGGCAGCAACAGGATGTCCAGAGAGAGAGAAAGGCCCAGTGTAATAGAGACCAGTGGCCTTTAACCAGACCAATGATTTTTTTTGCAATGAATGCCTGCATGTAAAAATGCATGGGAAAGGGTTCACTGTGTGACTCACTGTGTCACACTGCAGCTTCCATGATGAGATTTTCCCTTTATCCCTTTTTTCCCCCTTTTTTCTCTTAAATTTTATTTGTTCTATTCTGGGGGTGGAGATAGATGGGATCGGGAGGCATGATGTGAAAGACACAAAGAATAAATACAAAGAAAGTTTAAAAAAAATGTTGGTGAGAAATTCTGAAGACTGAAGTGTTATCTGCGTAATGGACTAACATTTCACCCCTTTGAATTCCTGCTGAAATCAAGCCTGTGACCTCCTTTAGAAAACCACCCTAGAGACAAATCAAGGTAGATACATTGAGCAAAATGTGAGGTAAGCCACCCTTTAGTTTGTTGACTCCTGTAGGCAAGTACTATTCCCTACCATCCCTGTATGCCATCACTCAGCCAGGGGCAGAAAGGTTTCAGAACGCATTGTTCCCTCTCTGCTACTAGAGTTTTACACAACAAACGTATACTCCATGGTACATTAAAAGACCACAGAGAAACCTGGGCAAGTCAAGCAGATTCACTCCTGAGGACTGTCTGCCAAACCAGTTAAAGTCTGCAGCACAAAGGGAAATTCTATCCCTCTGTTTCCACTCCTCATTGACTAACAACTGAAGTGCCAGTGTAGTTTTGGCTGATGGCTGTACATTGAGAAGGTATTTCTACCGAGAATAGCCTTGTATAATTCCGGAAGAAACCAAATGTACAAGATGCAATTTAGTCTTAATAAAATATAGCAAGGGTTATACTTCAAATTAAAGTGTCTCCTGTCCCAGTGGACCAATGAGTCTGAATTATTGGGGTACTGTTATAGGCTGAGATACCAAGGTAAGAGAGAACTGCTCATGGTAGTGTGGCTCTTTGGCAGATCCTACAAGCCACAGGCAACACTTACAGAATAGCAAGGTTGTTTGGAGCCCTGCAGCCTAATCTCAGATCAGCATATGACTACCTGGCCAACAGGTTTCTTCGGGGCAAAGAACCCTTGGATGTCACTTGGTAAGGACCAGTAGACCATAGGACAGTAGAGGAATTTGCAAAATTCATGCAGTTTGCAGGCTCTTTTCTCTCTCATTATGGTGTTGTTTCTTTTGGAGGTTTTTAGTTTCACTCTGTCAGTCACGCATGTGACATGCTGTTATTTTCCCTGGAAATTCTGTTCTTTCTCAAATGTTTTCTCCTAAGATTCAACAGGGGGCTAATGCTTCTCAAATTTCTTTTCTGGAATTGCTAACTACAGCTCCTAATCCTGGGAACTTTTCTGACCCAATAGAGTCAAATACATCTGAGGAAACAGTACTTGGAACAATAACCATGTCTCACAGTTCTGGAAAGGAGAGTAAGAAATGCATACACAGAATAGGGAAAAGGCCTCAGAGATACACATAGTGCCAACTGTTGAGAGTAAGTTCCCTGGACACTAAGCATATAGAATCAATGATAGGATCTGGTATGCTCCAATAGGAAAAAAAGGAAATGCAAACTGTGGGATGGGTAGATCCATCTTTACCATACATAGGAACTTATATTGGTGGATGAAGACTGGTGTATGGGATGGGGAAAGAGTGCCTTTTCAAAGTCTGCCTTTTATGGAGAGATTGAGACATAAGACCCTCTTGTAGACCAGGGAACTCTACAAAAGCATATCTTGCAGACATAAAAGAATTGTTTGTGTTTGAATATTGTTGTCCTTAAAGCATTGTACCCATGTCTATTACTTTTTAACTTTGTAACCTCAAGTAGCTGCCAGTTGACATACATGCTGCCAGAGCAGGATGTGTCTGACTCAATATCTAGTTAAGCATGCAAAACTGCTGAACTCTGTGTCTAGAATAAGGTTATGTAGGGGGTGGGGAAGCATAAAGAGGAACAATAGGGGCTTTTATAATAATGATGATGTATTTCTTAAAATACCATGTTGTAGCTGCAGAGTTTCTCTCCGGGTCCCGCCAAGCCTCCACAATCCTGCAGCCCACTTATAAAATAATCACTCAGAAGTTTATATTACTTAAAAACTGTATGGCTGTGGCAGGTATCTTGCTATCTAGTTCTTATATCTTAAATTAACCCATTTCTATTAATCTATAAGTTGCCACTTGGCTCATGGCTTACCACTATCTTAACATCTGCTTCTCATGATGGTGGCTGGCAGCATCTCCTGACTCAGCCTTCCTGTTCCCAGAATTCTCCTCTCTCTTTGTCCTACCTATACTTCCTGCCTGGCTACTGGCCAATCAGCGCTTTATTTATTAACCAATCAGAGCAACACATTCACAACATAGAGAACATCCCACAACACAATGTATTTCTTTAATAGTCAAAAATAGGAGCCAATAATAAAGCTGTTCATGTAAGCCCAGTAGAAAAAAATTATGTTAAAGTATAAATAAAGACAGTTCAAGCTATTCAGGGCCAAATGAATGCAATCAACCTGGTGGTCAGAATTTTTCCTTGCACTAAAGCCCCTTCCCCATCTCAGGACCTGAACCCAAGCCAAGGCAGGACCCTGAAATAAGGTCATTTCAGAAAAGATGGAGTCTTTAAATTGTATGAATGGTGACAAACATGTGCCTGGCAGGAATCCTCAGTAGCACTCAGTAGCATCTAAAGTAGACATGGCGGCATGGTTCTAGGTAATAAAGAAATATATGTGTGCCTGACCACTTTTGTCGAGTTCCTCTGAGCCTCTGACCTGAAACAAGACCTGTCCTCATCATTTCCACAACAAAAGCACCACAGACAATCAAGCTGTCCCATGGGAACACAACAGCTCCCTTCCTGACAGGGTCTTGGTGTATAGGTGCAAAGCAAGAAGGAAGTTGTGGGAGATAGAAGACAGCTGGTAACATAAAGAAAGAAAAATCTTTGTTCCCAGAAAACACAACTACCTCTGAAAATGAAAAGTAATTACAAACCTACCTCATCAATAGGAAAAGATGCTTCAGATAATTATACAAGCAAAGTTCTTCTCATTTAATGTACTTCTCCCTAATGAACACCTTTATTGAGTTGCTAACAAGAAGTCAATGTACTGCATGGCACAATCTCTCATTTCACTCAGAGGATGAAAGTAAGCACACACATACACACATACAAACACACACACACACACACACACACACACACACACACACACACACACACACTGCAATACCAACACCTCCAGCACCACCACTATCAGTAACACCATCATTACCAGGGCCACCAATACATCACCACCACCAACAACAACAACAACAACATTGACATCAATGCCATCAAGAGGAAGAGGGAAAGATCACATACACAGAGATGTCCATACAACATACACGCAGATAAGGCTGCAATCACCAGGAAACTGCCATCAGGAAAGACTTAAAGTTAAGGAGAAAGAAAAACTCTGTGAAGCTTGAAAGATGACCTGAGGAGATGACGTCACTAAGTGTAAATGCCAAAGTAGACCTAAACCCCTCAGTGATGAGGGAAGGTTGGTTACATAAAACTAAGGACTAAATGTGCTAAGGGTCATGATTTTATTGACATCTAAGGCCATAAAATTAAAACAAAGATTCCTGAAGGAAGTGACTTACATGACATTGGATTTAAAAAAAAATCTATTTATAAAAGTATTTTTAATGCTTTAGAATAATGAGGGTGAGAGCCTTGAGAACAAGCCCACAATGACAAAGCAGGGCCGCCTGTCCCCTTAGATGTCCCTGGAAAGCAGCTTTATGAGGGTTTTAGCCAATTTTCAGCTCATTTTATAGAGAGAAGTTATTTACAAGGTACATGCTGTGATTTCCAAGCTACTTCTCCTCTCTGACCCAGGCTCTTTTCACTCAATGCTGATCCCCTGCCAATCCGCTGCCACAGTTCAGCTCCAGTGAGTAGTGGGGTATTCCTGCTAATGCCCCATAACCTCTTGTTTGTGCAGAAGAAAAGGCATTTATACTCGCTAAATATATCAAAATTAGATTTTGAATTAGCATGCCTTGACCTCCTGACCTGCCTCACCTCTCCTTTCCTTTTTAAGTAGTGTATAAGGTCCGATTTAGTATTAACAGCAACAAGAAAAAAAAAATCACATCTCCAAATAGCAGAGTCTCTTTGTAATTTTATACATCTACAATTATAGAAAGACTTATAAAAAGACATGGTTTAATATCTTCATGAAGCAAATCTTCACTTCAGACATTTAGTCGTAATTCTTTTCTCATCCCCAGAGGAATATCTTTTTTATATTTAATTAAAAAGCTTTATACAAGAGTATCTATTATTCTATTTGTATACAGTTTGAGAAACAGTTTGACTCGTTTGTGATGGTGATATTCTAAGCAATGGTTGTCTCTATAAGATGTGCAAAGGAAGATAGTTTGAGCAACCCTAATTAAACTCATGAGTAACAATAAATAAATACATAACTAAGTAAGTAAGTAACCCAAAGTAGATATTAAAATAGAAGGAGAAATTTGAGGGAAGAAGGAACTTAGTGGGAGTAGGAAGGTAATAGAGGTGAAAATGGATTAAAATATAGTATATATGTGTCTAAAATTGTCAAAGAAAAATAATATCTGTATATATTAAGAAGAATAACAAGGGGCAGGAGAAACAGCTCAGCAATTAAGAGCATTTGCAGCTCTTGTAAAGTACCCAGGTTTGGTTCCCAGCACCCATGTGGTGGCTCACAGGGTCTGTTACTCCAGTCCCAGCAATCTGATGTCCTCTTCTGGATTCTGTAAGCACTTCACACACAAGCTGCACTTACATGCAGGCTGGCAAAATACTCATGCATCTATGATATGACAGGCACTGTGTTCATCTCTGAGACTTCAAGATGTATTCCCTCTTGTCCAGAAGGGAAGTCAGGGGCAGGATTGAATATCTTTTTAAAAGGAGCTCCCCCACCAAGATTTTATTATTTATGTCCATTGTTTATTATGTGTTTATGTGTGGGCTTGTGCACATGAGTGCTGATAACCCCAGAGGCTGTAAGAAGGTATGGAATACCATGGAACTGGAGTTATAGGTAGTTTTGAGTTGTCATATGGGTGTTGGGACCTGAATCCCAGTCCTCTGCAAGAGTAATGTGACCTTAACTGATGAGCCAACTCTCCAGCCCCAAAACAGCTTTGTTGATATAATTAACTTGTAACGAATTGCAAAATTAGGTGTGTACACAATGATAATGTTTGGCATGATTAAGCTCATGAAACCATCACCTAAGTCCACAATGAACATATATGAAACTTTTGCTCATCAGTAACAGCTCTGTTCCATCCAAAGGCAAGCTCTAATCTTCTTCAAAACATTAGCTTGCATGCCCCACAATTTACAAAGAGATACTCATGGAGTGGGTGCTATGTGTGAACATGTGTGTGAAGGCTTCTTATAACACCCAAGGTGTCTCAGTGTCATGCTTCTGCCAGACCACACTAACAGCTGAGGACCGTGGCTCGGAACATCTGCCTACTGGGGACATTCCAGACTTGAACCATAATCCAACTCCTCATGATTCAGTTAAAACAGCACTTGCTGTGTGACACGTTCCTACACAGGTTAAGTGGTCCCTACTCTAACACTGCTCAGACTTCTACTCATCCTTAATATGTAGCACCAGTAGTATTTGTGTCATCCTCGAGTTTTTTCCTTTTTTTATTTATTTAAAAAAATTTTCCATTTTACATACCAACCACAATTTCCCCTCCCATCACCCTTCCCACTCCTCCCTGCGTGCCCCCCCCCCACTCCACTCCTCTTAAAGGGTAAGGCCTCCCATTGGGGAGTTAACAAAGCCTGGTACATTCGGTTGAGGCAGGACCAAGCCCCTCCCCCCAGCACCAAGGTCGAGCAAGGTGTCCCACCATAGGTAATGGGCACCAGAAAGCCAGTTCATGCACCAGGAATAGATCCTGATCCCACCACCAGGGACCCCTCAAACAGACCAAGCTACACAAACTGTCTCCCGTATGCAGAGGGCCTGGTTCATCCCATGTAGGTTCCACAGCTGTTGGTCTAAAGTGTGTCGTCCTCGTTTTTTAAAGCATCTAGCTAGCTTATCAATCAAAACTCAACAAACGTCTCAAGGTAAAGGATCACATAGCATTCACTTCTGAACATCTGATCTTTAGCAGAGACGTTCTGATAGCCATTGTTCATTCCATACCGATTTTCACCATCACTGATGGCATCTTAATGTCCTTTCAAATTATGGATAGAGATGTGTGCTATGAAAGTATCAACTTTGGCCATGATGCTCCAACACTCCAGTCTAGAGCTGTTACTCAAGCCTCTCACCTATGCTCTTCTGTTTGTTCTACTTCAAGTCATCCTCCCCATTCACTCTTAACCAACAGTTCTGTATCAATGTTCTCTTAAAGTTTACTTTCCCATAACCTCTAAGTGAAATCAACAACATATTAATAACATCTCCACCAAGGCTCAGGGACCACAACAGAAGAGTAGGGGCAAAGATTCTAAGTGCCAGGGGTCTGGCAGATGACTGGAACTCTGCTCTCAAGAACTCACAGCAGCTCTGGTTGCCTCTCAAGGGCTACATCAGTTCGAAACTTTCAATATTCTAACATAGAGTAATGGCAGGCTCATGGTCTTCCATCCCTAGCCTTTGGGGGAAGGGACAATCTGTTTTCTTTAAAGTTGTGGTCCTTGACAGGATGCCCTTGCTCCTGTGGATGGCTGCACACTCACGGGTATATGGGCAGCACAAATTGAATTCTGTCATAAAAGAGGACACGAAGGGGTTAATAGTGGATTGAGGATGCACTATGGAGGAATGGTGCTAAGTATGATCAGGATCTATTGTCTACATTGTGTGCATATATGAAATTCTCCAAGACTTCATTAAAATACCGCATTTGAAAAAGTGTTTATTATAGGGAAAGTCTTCAGCAGCCCCCTCATCATCCTCCTTCACAGCAGTGAATACACAATTTAAAATAAATAAATAAATAATAAAGACTTATGGTAATGCCTTTAATATCATCAAAAACTTCACAGCAGGTGTTTTCATGCCCAATTTTAGCCTGGACAGTGAAGGTATTGTTTTCTCTAAAGGCTTTGGAGAAGAGCTCAGCTTTGCGCACCCTTCAAATAGCTTTGGGTAGGCACTTCCAACTCTGTAATTAAGAGAGGGAGATGAAAAAAAAAACCTACCTTGGGAAAAAATTAGGTCAGACTGAAAATTAATGAGGTGACTCTGATTTGGGGAGATAAGAGATGGAATGGTATTGTTTGAGAGTAAACTGCAGTAGAGAAGTGGGATTTTCTTTTGTTCCTTTAACAACAGTGCCCCTATCTTTTTACTAAGTTTATACCAAAAGAAAAAAAATGAAATATCATAGCTTCAAGTGTGTTTCTTCACTCCAAAATTAATCTAAACCTTAAGGTCGAAACTTCAAGCAAGGACTTCTTCGAAACTCATAACTAGTCAAACATTGGCCATCAGCTGTTTTATATTGATCTGGGTGAGGAGCTTTCCATTTTTAAACTTGAATACCCAGTTGACATCAATTAGCTTCTCTTTGATCTTCCCACTTCAGTCGTGTTCTTAAGAACGCTGGTGAGCCAGTTTTTCTCAGAAAGGCACCTGTTGGCTCTAGCTCTTCAAATCTCACGTCTCCTTCCTCTGCTATTCAGGCAGTGCTCTTTCTCTGACAGAGTTGAGGACTAAAAAGCCACATGAAATGCCAAAGGGCAGGAGCTAAGAATCAATTAGCAACTAGCTTCACTCTCTCCAGGTATTAAATTACCCAGAAATTACAGAAGAGGCTAGGAGAATAAGGCAAATGTGAAAACTCTGTAAAATCAGCTGGGAAGATGGCCCAGTGGGTAAAGGATTAATGCCAACCGGCCTGTTAACACAAGTGTGATCCCAAGAACCCACAC
>CABHPQ010167463.1:4642-16883 GCA_902168405.1 Peromyscus aztecus
GAAGGAAGGAAGGAAGAAAGAAAGAAAGAAAGAAAGAAAGAAAGAAAGAAAGAAAGAAAGAAAGAAAGAAAGAAAGAAAGAAAAATCCTGAGACTGTTACTCACTGAACACTTAGTTTCTCCCTCATCCCTGAAACTAGCTCAGAATGACTCCTTAAAAACCCAAATGCTCTGTGGTGATGGCACCTGCGTTACAAACACAAGCCGTCTCCTTCTCACAAAGGCCTTGAGCAAATACATCAGACAATTACAGGTCAGTGGCTCTTCAGACATATCCGTGAGGCTCCCGGATACACCACTGCGTACTTTCCCGTGGGTTAGAGATCTCCATTGACGCCACCCCTTGCTCTTTGTCATTTATCTGTTTGTTGATATCTTGCGTTCAGTGAGTTCCTCAGAAATGGAATTTCCAACTTGTGTTTGAACGGCACCACTGAAGTTTTATGCCTAAGCACAGCCCAATAAGAGCTGCCAAAGAGCAATGGGGTGCTGTGGCCTAAACTAGATAATAATCAGGCAGTCGTCACTTATTTCCTGGACCTCCATACGCTCTGTTACCACCCCCACTTTTCCTGAAGTATTGGGCTTTTCTGAGTCTAGTACTTTCTCTCCTGTGCTTTGGGGCTGCCAGGCAGCTGCCTGCTCAGAGAGTCCTGACAGACAGAATCCTGCTCAGCATCCAGGAGAGCAGCCCAGACACAGGTTCCTTCCTCACACTCTGCCATTACTGGCGACTTTCCCAACCAAGCCACTCTCTTTCCTTAGCTAGCCTCTAGACCTATCAACTTCATGCTCTTCAAATAAACCCAGACATATGTAAAGGTCCAGGGAAGCCTATGTATCTTGTTTATGTGATTAGACTGGTTTTAATTGGTAAAGTGGTCCAAATAGTAACTTTAATGTTACGTGCAATTAAAAAAAAATCTGAAATATCCAGAAAAGGAATGCAAAGCAGTGGATGAAGTTTCTGCTTCCTCTTTGCACAGGCTGTTCTTCTGCCATGATGGGCTGCTGGCCCTTCCCGTGCATATAAACAGACTTTACAGTAAGTATTTTTCATCAGAGCTTTGGGGAGTCTGCTTTGACTTTCCAGTTTGCTTTACTAATCACACTATCAGAATGCAGCTCCTCTTAAAGATTCCCAAAGGAGGTGGAAAGAATCAAAGGAAGGGCAAGTGACCAAAAATCATGCCTTTTCCTGGGTAACATCCAGAGTGGCTTTCTAAGAGCTAGAGGGTTTTCAGAGCCAACAGGTTTATCCTGCAGCTCAAAGCATTTCTGCCTACTTATCTCAAGAACCAATGTACCTGCCATTTCCCAAAGACAGTTTTAAAGATATTGACATGAAATTCCAATGTTATATTTTAGGGGCCTTTGGCTATTGTTTATTTAAGACAGGGTCTCACTACGCAAGGTCTTCCAGCCTGCTGTAGAACCTGGGATCTTCTAGCCTTGGCCTGCTAAGCACTAGGATCACAGATGTGTGCCCCCACACCCTATTCACACTGTTTTGAATGTAGCTCACAGAAAGAAATGGGCTTTTATACCATGTGTGTGCTTTCATGTCGATGAATTCGTAGAATTGAGGCATCAACAGGCATTTCACTCAGAAATGCTTGTCCCTATCATATATATGCACTTCTGCTATTTTACCTCCTTTTCTCACTCCGGTTCCACCTTTAAGACGGTAGTTTAGAAGTTAGGTGTGGTGGGCACATCTTTGATCCCGGTACTCCGGAGGCAGACGCAGGCAGATCTTTGGATTTCTGTGAGTTTGAGGCCAACCTGGCCTACAAAGTGAGGTCCAGGTCAGCCAGAGCACTGCATAACAAGACTGTCTCAATAAGGGTGGTTATAATCCATTAAATTTGTGCCAAGACCCCCTAATAGGTCTTTCCATGAGGTCTGAAATATAGTGTTTATGATGCCCAGTCACTGGGTTAAAACCCAAATTCTTCATCCCGGGGGACTGTGCTCAGGTGCAAGAGTCCTTCTGCAAGAGATAAGAGTGTCCGGGCAGATGGATTTCTCACAGCCTCAGAGAGAAAGGGCCTGATGTGACAACACAGGAAGGGATTGGGAAACATGTGTGGGTGAGCCTTAAGCCATGGGCAAAGCTTAGGTCATGTGTTTGCTCTTCAGTAGAAAGGATGAGCCTGGATGTCAGCACAGCTTGCCCTTCTTAGATGCCACTGGAAAGACTAATCAAATCAAACCTAATTTGGGCAATTAGGGGAAGAAGCAAAAACAGGAAACTCTGTGGTCCTGGTAAACATTTCTACAGGGGGAGGAGTCTGGATTTGCAACCACTTTAAAGAGAGAAACATCAGGAAACGTTTGTGCTCACACATGACCTAACCTGTACTTTCCAGAGCCTGCCTGGCCCATGGTGGTCTCACAATAACTCACTTTTCTTGCTCTGTTGTCCAGGAAGCTGGGGAAGAAAGTGTTGGAACCAGTTGTCTGCTCTCTTGGTTGTTGTTTTCTTTGTATGTATCACAGAGGTCTGAAGGAAGGTGCCCTCTTGAAGCCTGCGTTCAGGGCTATTCATGGTCAAAGCCAGGATGAAAGGTACCAATAACCGCTGAGGTCATGGAGGGAAGCCCTCACATTATAGTGACAAGTCCCATGCACCATCCAAACACCAGTTCCTTTCTGGAGCTCATACTGAAATAATTGCATTTTCCAGAGTTCAGAAACCAAACTAAGAATTCACTTTCAAAACAAAACAATGCCTGTCTGTGCAGACTCTGGGACACTCCCTAATGTGATGTAGCCATTAAGAGAATCACTCAGCATGCTTCTCTAAGGCGTTCTCAACCCTTTCAGGCAAGGTTTCTCATTCTCCACTCCCTATCTCTCACAGATGAATCTAATGACAAGAAGGTGTGGATAATATTCCATGTTTCTAAGCACATTGAAACTAGCCTCCCCTTCTTTTTCACTAGCAGATGGGCTTGTCCTCTGTCGGCTCACTGATTACAGTCTTCACTTTGTGAACATTCATTCAGACAACAGGAGAACCAAGCTAAAGACAGTCTCCTCCCCTCCTGAGTCAAGGTTTAACTGGAATGGTGAAGCATAAGTTTCTGAAAAGCAATCTCACCAGGTGAATGAGACTTTGTTGAATTTTCTCAGAAGTCTCCTGTGATTGGCAGCACAACTTGGCAATGGCAGTCTCAGCTGCCTGGAACCAAAACCTCCCTATTCAGCAGCCTGAAATAACATGGACGTGTTATTTTACATAACCTGAAGTCTAGGGACAGCATAGGTTCCAGGAAAGATACGGTTCAGTGAAACTCAGGTATGTTCCCAAGGACACAGGTCTCTCGGCTGTCCTCAGTCCCAGCTTCATGGGAAGGCTCCTTCTCTTCCATGTACTAAGATTCATACCACTCCTATCAGGCTACGCATTTCTTGTTCACCCCTAGCGGCAAACAACAAAGGAAAACGACCATTTCCAAAGCCTTCTTTTCTAAGCTGGTTAGGTCAGTGTGCACCAGGTGTTCATGGATGATGCAGTAGGAGTTGCCAGAATCCCACATACTGGCTTGTAGCAGTACTGTTGACACTTTGGGCTGGGTGATTGTTTGCTTGCAATGGCTTTTCTGTGAGCTGTAGGGTGTTAGGCACCATCCCCACGGTTTACAGCACAGTACCTTCACCAGTCATGAGATGTAAGACTGGCTCCAGCTATTGCAAAGAGTTCCCAAGGAGAAGGGAAAAATCATCCCAATGAGATAGACTAAACAGACTATTTACCATCTCCTCTGTCATTTCTAAAATGGGAATCATAATAGAAGCACTCTCAGATGACCATTATCAGAATTAAAAGTTAACTTATCAGACATGTAGGGTGTAGAAGGCAGACTATAAATGCCAACTGTCACTCTTATCTACTAATTAATATCTGGAATATAGGATATACTAAATAAACTTTTCCCAAATGAATTCAGTAGAAAATTATTTAGATCCATGTAATAAATGGGTCAGCAAAATAATATTCTATAATGCTGTTCCTGCTGATTGTCCAAAGTTGAGATCATTACAAGGTATGAAGCATATCATTTCTTCTCTTGAGAAGGTATCTGCTGTCCTCACTGGAATGTAAGTCAGATAGATAGATAGACAGATAGATACCTAAGTACATTTAAATTTGTGCAGCCACTACACAAGAAAAGAGTAATCTACTGGGGACTAAAGACCTGAGTAAGCCTGCTGTGCCCTGTATCCTGGACCAAGATGATATTCCTTAGCTGAATGTCAATGAAATTAGAAATGCAGCCTAAAGTCCAACAGATCAGTTTATCCATCGGCCAAATTTAGGGCCTAAAAAATATCCCAGGTAGAGAAGTGATCACTACAAAGTCTTTCAGGCAAGAAAGGAAATGGCACAGTGCTACTTCATGGCCATCTCAGCGAATGAGTCAAGCAGAAACAGGGAATAGACAGGGCGGACACAGCAGCAGAGATATACCGTAAGAATGGTACTGAACTCTCTAAGCATGGTGGTTAGACCATGCAAGCACTGTTTTACACTCCACTCGCGGGTCTGGAAAAAGATTGTGCTGTTATTTGTGAAAAGGTCTCACTGCCGTCAAGGATAGCCTAGTACCCAGTGTACAAGGCAGGCTGGCCTTAAGCTTATGGCAGTCTTCTTACCTCAGAATGCTCGGTTCTAGTCATGAGCCTCCACACCTGGCTTAAGATTTTAAAAACAAACACTTCACACATAAACCTTTAAGGACAAAACAAAAAAGAGACAGGAGGAGTCACTAGGTAAGAAGTACTAGAATCAGAAGAAAATGACAAGCTGAATCGTTTTTTGGGGGGCTGGGGGTGGAAGGAAGCTAAGTTCACTTCACAATAGAAAGCTGCATTAATCAATGCCTTAACGAAAATCCCTCACTCTGTGACCTCACCAACAGAAATGCGTTTTTCCCACAAATCTGGAGTGGGGGAGCTCTGGCTCCAGGCGCTGGCTGTTTGAGTGTCTGGGGGGACTCTCTTCATGTCCTAAGGAGCCTGTCCTTAGCACCCACTGTGGGGAGGCTCTGTCTCCTTTTCCTCCTGCTACAAAGAGACTGATTTTGTCCGGATGGTGGTCCCACCCCCACGACCTCCTGACCTTAACTACCACTTCAAAGGCACTGTCTCCAAACACAGGCACAGGGGAGGGCTGGGGCTCCTGTTAATGTGTACGAATTTTGAAGCATATAATTCTACCGCTCTACAATGGAAATCAATGGAAGAGATAAAAATGCTAAAATGAAAAAATGACACATTGTTTAGGAGCCAGGTAACAAAATATAAGAAGAAATAGCTAAAGGTGAGATGTGAGCTAGGAGCAGAGAACTGATAGGGGTTAGTGTTTTATTTCACATATGCCTTATGGTCCTATTGGCCTTTAAAATGCATGAAATCCATCAATTTGGATAAAATATGAACTTTATTGACTTTAAAATAAGTGACCCCTAATAATTATTATCTGCCTATACAACTCAATTCCTCTATGAAGTTCCGGTGGACTGATCAAGGCTGGAAAGAAGAGGAATAAATGGAGTGTCTTGTCATTTATTGTCATACCCAGAACACTCCTGAGAAGGAATGGGAAGCGTTATTGGCAGTGACATGAACTAATAAGGTGTGAAAGGAACAGCCCCAGATACACAAAGGTCTGCATCCAGCCTCCTGAGGAGATAACCAAGGTTTGGTCCTATAGAATAAATCCTGATGCAGGAGGACCTTGGTGATCACAGCGCAAAGACTGGCCTCCCTTCCAGCCTGTGGAATGGCTGATACACAGGTAATCTCAAGTGACATCCACAAGAGACCACAGCAGTGGAGGAAGGTACCCTTGGCAACTCCACCAGACAATCCCAGCGGGATTCTGTGTTCCTCAGGTCTTCCTGCCATCCTTGAAACCTGTTTACTGAAAAACTCACCACATTCCCCTGACACTGAGGTTTAAAAGTGAACAACAAATCAGGCAAAAGCAAATATCTTCAGCGTGTGATAAACCTAATTCTCATCTCTGGATTCCTAACAAAAAAGCAGAATTTCAGCTTAAAAAAAAAAAAAAAAGTTAAAATTAAAAAAAAGGTTAAGTGTGAAGCAGTTCACCAAACAAGAGCTGAATCCACAAAGCCTATTAAAAATGTTTGGCCTTATCAGCAGCGAAAGGCTTTCTTCCAGTGCAGACCCTGTGAACTCTCCCCTGAAGACCCTGTGAACTCTCCCCTGATCTCTGATAGATGCAACTGAATTCACTTCAACAAGCAGTTATGAACTACTGATCATTTACCAGACCAAGGCTGGGTACTGGGGATATTAACATAAAGAAGAAGACAACTCGGACCTCTGACACACAAACAGCCTGGAAACTTCTGTGACCCACAAGTCCACAGTCTTTTCTTGGAGAGTTGGTAATCTTGTAGAAAAGACAGAAAATGAAAGCATATTCAAGCACCCAATGCCTGATCTCAGCATCCTCGCCAACACTGTAGAGAAGGGCGGTTCTTCCCAATGGTTACGCCAGCAACTGGGAACTGAGCTTGCTGCTTCCCAGCCTTGCAAGGAAATGCCATACTACATACTGCTAGCCTTTCTTTTTCAAATACATTGTGTGTGTGTGTGTGTGTGTGTGTGTGTGTGTGGAGGTCTGTCAGATGTGGCAGCAGGTGCTTTTACATATTAACTCATCTCACTGACCCCAGAGTACACTTTCTATTGAATATCTTACCTACTGTGTTTAGTTTTAAGTCAACTTGACCCAAGCTATAGTTGATTGAGAGGAGGGAACCTTGATGGAGACAAATGCCTCCATGAGATCAGGCTGTAGACACACCTGTAGGACATTTTCTTGATTAGTGATTGATGTAGGAAGGTCTAGCCCATTGTGGGTGTTTCCATCCCTGGGCTGGTGGTCCTGGGTGCTATATGAAAGCAGGCTGAGCAAGCCATGGGGAACAAGCCAGTATGCAGCACCCATCTATGGCCTCTGCCTCCAGGATCCTGCCCTGTTTGGGTTCCTATCCTGACTTCCTTCAGTGATGAACAGCGATGTGGAAGTGTAAGCCAAACAAACCCTTTCCTCCCCAAGCTGCTTTTTGTTGCGGTGTTGCATCACAGCAATAATAGCACTAAGACACTTACACTTAGTTGTAAAGCCAAGCATCCTGAGCTGAAACCCCCTTAGATGGGACTCTTCCGTATTTGCTTTTGGAACTCCCTGACCCCCCATTCAGCTCCTACTGTCACCTCCCCTCTTCCAGTGTCAAGCAGCAAACCCCCTTCTTGCCACTGTGGTTCCCAACTCCCAGGTGTACCTCTGATGACTCTGAGCATCGGAATGAGCTTAGGGTTATCCCAGGCAAATGTGGCCTTAGGACTCAGCTAAACTGCGCATGAGTGGCATAGCCGTGCATTCAAAGCAAAGCAACGAGAGAGGATTAGCTTTCCTCCTGAGATGTTTAATCTTGGTTGCCAATCGACCACATCTGGAATCAACTAAAGCCCAGGCATCTGCGCACATCTGTGAGGGATTATTCTGATTGGATCATTTGAGGTAGAAGACCCACCCTGAATCTGGGCTACACCTTCTGGGGGCAGCCCACATAAAAGGACATGGAAGAAGGAAGCTTTTCATGTTTGCCTGCTCACCCTCACTCTCCCTGGCAAACTCATCTATCCTGCTGCTGAGGAATTCCTTTGCTGGTGTTGGAGCCTGATTCTTCAGGATTCCGGTGCACACTGAAGACCAGCTGAGACATCCAGCCTCATGAACTGAATACTTATCAGATTCTCAGCCTTTCTTTGGGAGGCAGCCATTGTCGGACTAGCAGGACCACAGCCGGTAAGCTACTCTAGTAAATCCCCTTTTAATAACTGCAGATTCATTCTATCAATTCTGTTCCTCTAGAGAACCCTGACTAATACACCTCCCAGACCTGCCAGCCATGACTCACTCCCTCCACTTTATCTACAGCAATCAGATGTGACAGGAAAGCCAGAAAACATTATACAACCCGAGGGGACCGCAGCACTGCATGGCACTATTTGTGAGCCAAGAAGATGGAAACACGTTTTTTTTTGAGGAAGACAGTGCTTTTTTCTCTTTTTCAAATTCTTTCTCATATTCTTTTCTAGATTAAAACTAGAAAAACCAGTGTCCTATTTTATACACGAAAAACTAAGCACAGAGAAGTCCAAAGTCACAAAGCCAGTGAATGTAGGTGTCACAGTTTGGACACTAGAAGCTTGGCACCCAAAAGTGCTACTTTGTCACTAAAACTGGACATCACAGCTGGTTAGGGAGAGAGCCAAGGAACTGACTACCTGTAAGATCCTGGCTCACCATTTAGGGGCCTGGCCGTACATCTCCTGTAGCTCCTAAGATAACACAGACATGATCTACAGCAACGTTGTCTCCACAATGCCTGTATGTACGTCACTAGTGTTCATATCTGTGTATGCCTGTGTGCATCTGTGCATGTGTGTGCACATGTATCCGTTCTCACGACCCATAGAGGCCAGTCTCTGGCATTTGTTCTGAAGCTGACAACTTTCAAAGATGTCACCACACATCCTCTCCGTCTTGCTCCACATGCTCACTGATCAATCAGTTGCTTTTGTTCTTCACCAGAGTGACCCACATACTGGAGATACAAATAGTGCCCAAACCTCTAGCTCTAAAAGAAGAACACTGGGCCGTTCTGTTCATAATTTGACAGCAGCTTGAAGAGAAAGCACACTAATTTCGCATGGTTAATATATTTCAGCCTTAGAAATAGAATGTTTTCTACCCAGAAAAAGAGCAGTGTATGGAGAGAGAAACCACACCATAGGATGTGAAAGCTCAAAAGGCCTCCATGACACAGGAAGTTAACATCCCAGGCCTGACAATGCCTGTGGGGCAACAGTTGTTGACTAAACTCCGTGGGTCTCAACGTCCTCATCTGTGGAATAGATCTGTAATGGAGAAGTTTGTCTGGCAAAGCACCACAATGCGGCCAGTATAGTCTTTGCATCAGCTTGTTTTTTTTCTAGCATATACCTAGAGAAAAAGATGGTCAAAAGAAGAGGTTTTCTCCTGGAGTCTTCCCACTCATAAAGCCACTCAACAATAGCTTTAGCATCCATCAGGGGACATAGAGATGAATGAAGAGTGCCTGGGAAGCATCATGGAGTGTCCAAAAAGTCTCTGGCTTTGCACAGAGCTTCAGAACACGTTCGAAAGTTCAAGGAAGGGCTTAGGATGCTGTTCAAGGGTGGAACAATTACCTGGCATGCATGAGGACCTAGATTTCATCCCCTATACTTCAAAGAAATTCAAGTTGGCAGGGTCTGATGGTATATACCTTTGATCCCAGCCCTAGGGGTTAGAGGCAGGAAGATCTCTGATTTCCAGTCCAATCTGATCTACATAACAGGTTTCAGATACACAGAGAGACCCTGTCTCAAAAAAACCAAATAAACAAACAAATTAAAGTTGGAAACTATAAAACCTTTAGAAGAAAACATACTCAAATTCTAACCACTTGAAAATAACCAGAATTTTCTAAGACTCAAAAAAACATGAAGCAAATGAAATATTTATCAGTTAGATGATGTGAAAAAAAAAACCCATTCTCTACAAGTAGCATCAATAAGAAAATGAAAAAGTAAGCAAATAATTGGAGAAACTAGTCTTGATTCACTTACTGGAAAAGAATTTGTATCCAGCTAAGCACCCAGCAGTTTCACTTCTAAAGGTTTATCCAAGAGAAATCAAAATACATACCCACGTAAAGACTTGAACACACAACCATGTGTTGATCATGACCATCATCCACAGACAACTCAAATTTACATCTAAATAGATAGATGAAACTGTTGGTGGCACACACAGATAATCCCAGCGTTTGGGAGGCTGAGACAGGAGGAAGATGTGGGTTCAAGACCAATCTGGGATAGATACTGAGTTCCCTCAAAAACCAAAATGAAAGACAACAACAACAACAAGACTATGAACTGTAAACATACAATAAAATATGATTCAGATGTGAAAATGAATAGACAATGGGTATATACAACAACATGGATGGGGAAAATACCATTTAGAAGAGTACATAGTAGGTGATGTCAGTCATAGAAAATTCTTCAATAGAAAAAAAAATTGCCCTGTAATCACAGAAAGCAGATCTAGAAAGGTTGCCTAAAATAACAGAGTATAAGAAACTTTTAGAGGTGATAAAATGTGTAATATCTTGATTGTGGTAGAAGTCATTAAGCACAGTCATCTGTCAGAACCACTGCACTTCACTCATTAAGGAAAGGCATTTTACTTTATATTAATTTATATTTAAATGAAGCTACTTAATTCTTTTTCTGGGAAGTATGTTCCCTACCCTCTCAGAAGAGGCTAATTTGCTTCCAGCATTTCTTCTTGTCTCACAAGACTCACTGTAGTAGTCATTAGGCACCATTTCCTCCTAACCTTTCTGTTACTTAGCATAGCGAACAGCCCTGTGTGATCTGCATGTGAAAGAGATATCTTCATTCATTTCAGCACTGTTCACAATAACTAACATATAAAAGATGTAAGTCTCCACTAACAGAAGAGTGGGTAAGGAAAACGGATAAATTTGCACAATGTAATACTACTCAGTAGGAAAAATAACAAGATTCTATAGTTAGAAAGGTCATGAATATTATTGTGCTAAGTGAAAAAAAAAGCCAACTGTGAAGACAATCATAGGATCTCAGTCATACACAAATGCATGCTGAACTCACAAAAGTAGGTAGTGGAATGGTGGTTACCAGGTATTAGGAAAGGGATGTTGGCCAAAATCACAATATTTCAGATAGCCATAAGATTAAGTCCTGAAGATTGTGGTGATATTGTGTTCCCCAAAATATTGTGCACCCTAATGAACTTATCTGGGGTCAGAGAACAGAACAGCCACTAGATACAGAGGCCAGAAAATGGTGGCACACACATACACCTTTAATCCTAGCATTCCAAAGACAGAGATCCATCTGGATCTCTGTGAGTTCAAAGCCACACTGGAAACAGCTAGGCATGGTGACTCACACCTTTAATCCCAGGAAGTGATGGAAGAAAGCAGAAAGATATATAAGGCGTAAAAACCAGGAACTAGCCTGGTTAAGCTTTTAGGCTTTTGAGCAGCAGTTCAGCTGAGATCCATTTGGATGAGGACTCAGAGGCTTCCAATCTGAGGAGACAGGATCAGCTGAGGAACTGGCAAGGTGAGGTTGGCTGTAGCTTGTTCTGCTTCTCTGATCTTCCAGCATTCACCCCAATACCTTGCTCCAGGTTTATTTTCATTAATAAGACCTTTTAAGATTCATGCTACAGAAGATCTGTTATGTAGCATGGTGGATATAATAATAAGGTATCGAATACTTGAGAAATGCTAACTGAGTAGCTTGAGTGTTCTCGATACAACAAAGTAACAAAGTACATTTGTCAGATAACTTGATTTAATCATATATATGTAATCTCACACCACATATCATCTGAATATAAACTTTTTGTCAATTATTGCTTAATAAAGCTGGGAGGGAGATTAACAACACATCAGCAATCCTGGAGTTTTTTACAACATTCAGCCAGGAATAATTCCCTTGGAAACTATCACTGAAGGGTTTCCACAAACCATGGGCTGTCTCTAGTAAATATATACCCATTCAGTGAAGAGGCCTAAGTTGCCTTCATTTAGATAAATGACTAAGCTAAGAAGAAAGGTTTGAGTTGAAGTATGATCACAGGCTTGGAAGAAAACTACAAACTGTTTCATTTATTCTACTTTCTCTAAGCCAGTGGTTCTCAAACTTTCTAATATTACAAGTCTTTAACACAGTTCCTCATGTTGTGGTGACCCCCAACCATACAATTATTCCATAGCTACTGCATAACTGTAATTTGGCTACTGTTATGAATCATAATATAAATATCTGATATGTGACCCCCCAAGAGGGTTGTGACCCACAGGTTGAGAACCTATGGTCTAAGCTCAACCTCATTTCTGTCAATCAGAAACATCTAAAGAGTGCTATGTGCTGTACCTTGAGCTGCTCATCCTGCTAGCTCCCACCTACCCATTACACCTTACTATTACCTGTGTAATATGTGTAGTATATATAAATATGTTAATCATCATTGTGACCCTTGAGAGGGTACTATGGCCATCTCCATCTCCATTCTGTGGGTGGCCAATTGAAGGGCAGAATGGTTAAGT
>CABHPQ010167463.1:26634-40041 GCA_902168405.1 Peromyscus aztecus
TCTCTCTCTCTCTCTCTCTCTCTCTCTCTCTCTCTCTCTCTCTCTCTCTGTATGTGTGTTTGTGCATATGTTAATATGTCAGTGTTTTAGGAAAGAGAGAGAGAGAATCACAGAAAATGCCGGAGTAGGTTGGATTTATAGAGAAGACTGGGTTACGAAGGGACAGGTGGAGTACAGGGGAGACTTTCCTGCCAGGACAATTGTGAGCCAGACCATGTGACCATGTGACACAAACAGTAGAGGACATGAGCCTGACCGTGAGAAACAAACATTCTTCTCCATATCTAATAAGATTGAACAAACTCCATTTTCTGCCTCCTTTTGTCCTTCCCAGAATGTCAAAGGAAGTAGGAATATGCCACAAAATGTACAACTTGTGAACACACAGAAAGTTCTTTTCAGTTTCAGCTCTGAAATCAAGTCTTTGGGGGCTGCATGAACTCTGAGAACAAACTCCTTTGCATATAGCATCCTTCTCCCTCAACCTCCTACAGAAGTTTCTACACCCAGTGTCCTGCTCATTTAGTGTGAGCTCAGAGCAGCTACACTTCAGCCCAAATATCCTTGGCCTCTGCAATTACAGCATCTACGGCAGGCCTCACCTTTCTGTTGGTCTATTCCTTGAGGCTTAGGTTGAAGATTATTTTGTAAACAATGTGGGGATTGCATTTGAGAACAGTGGTCAGGGTTGTTATCTGGTTAGGCTGGGAGAGAGTGGAAGGTGTTGAGCAAAATCTTTTTTTCTGGACAGAGTTATTCTGAAACAAAGGCATTCTAGCTCTTGGGAGAATGAGTCAAATGATAAAGATGGTAATGTCATAAGAGATTTTGCTGGAAAAACAACTTTAAGACCACGTTTCAAGATAGAAGATATCATACTATATGCTTCTGTTTCTCACGCATCTGCAAAGCATATGATGATGTTTTTAGAATCTTCACACTATGGCTGGAGATATGGCTCAGTAGTTAAGAGTACTTCTTGCTTTGATTCCAAGCAACCATGTCTGGTAGATCACTGACACTCTCTTCTGACCTCCACAGCATTTGAGTGCATCCTCCCACCCCTCCAAACATGTAACTTAAAATAACAAAAATAAATAATTCTAATTTTTTAAAAAAGATAATTAAATGAATAACAGACCTAAAAGTAAAAGCTACCACTAGAGAACTTCTAAAAGATAACATAGGAGGAAATCTCTCTGACCTTGGGTATCCCACTGTTACTTAGATTCCACACTGAAAAGATACACCATAAAAGGAACTTCATCAAAATTGAAATCTAGCCAGTCAGGGTGCTTAATACTTGCAATTTCAACACTCATAGACTGAAGCAGGAGGACTGGAAGTTTGAGACCAGTTGAGACCACAAAGAAAGGTATAGACCAACCTGAGCTATATGAGACCCCACCTCAAAAAAAGGTATAGACCAACCTGAACTATATGAGACCCCACCTCAAAAAAAAAGGTATAGACCAATCTGAACTATGAGACCCCACCTCAAAAAAAAGGTATAGACCAACCTGAGCTATATGAGACCCCACCTCAAAAAAAGGTATAGACCAACCTGAGCTATATGAGACCCCACCTCAAAAAAAGGGTATAGACCAACCTGAAATATATGAGACTCCACCTCAAAAAAAGCAAACAAATGAACAAATACTAAAACTACTCTATTTAAAATGACATTGATTAATGGAGTATAAATATTTACTTCCCACCATGTGTCATCTCCCTGCTGAGCATTAGATCATGGCACCTAATCCGATTCTCTATTACAGTGTATTGAAATAAGAATATAAACACCTTAGGTTCACAGTAAAGATGACCACAGAGCTAGTCCTGGTAGTCGGTGGGTACATGTCTGCAATCCCAGCACTCAGAAGGTGGAGGCAGGAGAGTCGATTGGGAGGGCAAGGCTAGTTAGCACTGCCACTTGACAATCAGCCCTGGAGATCAGCCCAGGCTAAGTGAGATCCTGTGTGAAAAGAAAGGGGGGGGGAGACAAAGCATAGAAAAAAGTTTTAATTAAGATGTCTCGATTTTTTTATTGAAATTTATAGATAGAATCTGATACTTGGGAATTAATATTGAAGTGGTGAGGAATCAGAATGTATACAATACATTCATTACCTGGTCTTCGTTGACTCTTAGACTGTTTAAAAAAAAATCCAAGGATGTGGATTCAGGATAAAGAATATTAGTGCTTTGAAGGGAGTCTTCAACTATATTTCACTTCAAACTATTGTGTTGGGACATTTTTTTTTTTTTTTTGGATACAGGGTCTCACTGTTATAGCTCTGGCTGGCTTGGAACTTACTCTGTAGACCAGGCTGGCCTCAGACTCACAGAGATCTACCTGACTCCACTTCCTAAGTGCTGGGATTAAAGGCATGCTCTGCTATACCTGGCTGTACTGGTCATGCAGACCCAAATTTGAGGACCACTTTCTATGAAAACTTTGGCCATCTCAGACTCCAATGAAAACATCTAACGTAACGTGTTACAAAGATTCCTGGGGTCAATATCTATAAAGTATATGACACAAACTGGGCCTTAACAGATGAAAATGATGATGATGAGGAGGAGGAGGAGGGTAAAATCCAAACCAGATTCCAGAAGCTGGGGCTGGGAGATAACTCAGAGGTAGGATGCAGGAAAGTATGTGCAAGGCCCTATGCTCAACCTCTAGTACCGAATTAAAAAAACTAATAAACAGTTTTTAAAATGACTCAAAAAAACTGACCAGGACCAGGTGATTCACGTGCTATTTATTCCTGAGAAATGTGCTTCCTTCCCTATGATAAAATTTAGAGTCTAAAGGAGGAAAAGGGTGCCTCAATTCCTTTCCACATCGGGTGCCATGGATAGATGGCATTGACCAACCCACCCCAGCACTCTTCACTTGCCCTGGCCTGGGCCTTGAGTCCCTCTGCAGACAGCCATAGCTAATCCATTTGAAGTTGGCACTGGAGATAAAACGCACCCACTATTCTTGATTTAAAGACTTGACATCCCCTCCAGACCAGAAGGAGTGACTCCAGCAGAGCTAACAGTCCAAGCTTAGTCTGGAGGGAAAAGACTAGGGTTTCCCTAACTGGTCAGTCCCTGGTTGATTTGGTTCTTACTTAGTTTAACTCTGTTCTTCTGTTCCTTTTACATTTGGAAGTAAACTACTGATCTTTAACTCACTTCAAAATGGGGTTTGACTTCCCAGACCCTGGAGTCACACACTCCCTTCACTGCCTTATAAAGATGCTCTTCCTTGGATTCAGGAGGTCTTGGACTCTTTCTGACCAAGAGACAGGACAAAAGTTTGCCAAGTCAATAGTCTGGTGTTCTGATTCAACTAAAGTTAATAAATAAACTTGGCTTAGAAACTGCTTGAAACCTTAATGATAGGCAGTGCCCCTGACCAGTGACATCAGAATCTCTGCAGATGTCATCCAATCAGAATTAGAGATAAGGTCCCTTACATTATTTTAATGTGGGGCCAAGAATGACAACCTGTCCTAACCTTAAGTAAGAGACTTTGTTAATGGACAAAGTATCCCTTGTTGTTCAGTCACTGAGGCAGAGGTATCATTTGAGGTTTTGTGACAGGGATATGAGGTGGGTGTGGATTTAATGCTGTCCCATGCCTGCCCAGTTCCCTCACAATGAAAATGCATCCTGCCTTTTGAGTGTCCACCTGGACAGTAATACACTTGGATATTAATACATTTGAGTTAGGACTTAAATCCACCTTACTCATAAACACAAAGCATGTTGCATGATTCAGTCACTACGCACTACATTTTCTCAGAATGTAAACAACAGACTCAAATTGTGTTTCACTCTGTTTGGGGGTGGTTCACCTGTTCGGATAGTCCCATCACTAACATTAGTACCATTTGCAATATTTGGGTAAATTACACACACTGGTAAATGTGACTTTCATTGGTAATTTGTGTGTGTGTGTGTGTGTGTGTGTGTGTGTGTGTGTGTGTGTGTGTGTGCGGGAAGCAGACCACGGACAGTATGTGAAGGTCAGAGGACAACCTCAGGCGTTGGTCTTCACATTCCAGTGGGTCTGAGACGGAATCTCTCCCTTGTTGTTCTCCCCTGTGGTGGCAGACTAGCCAGCCTGGGAGCTCTGAAGAGTCTCCTGCCTTGGCCTCCCATGTCACAGTAGGAACTCTAGGACTGCAGACATGTGCTGTGCTGCCCAGCTTTTACGTGTGTTCTGAGGACGTGAGTTCAGGTCCTCATACTTGTATGGCCAATGCTGTAACTGTTCAGCCATGCTCCAGCCCTTTATTGGTAATTCTGTATATATGTGAGGGTACCCAACAATCTCATGTGCTTGAGTATTTACTTATAAAGTACACATTCCCTGTTAAAACATGCATTTCATGCTTCTTTGTGGTAAAATGTTAATTTTCTAACACTGTAATTCTAAAGCTATATGATTTGTGAACTTCATCTGGTATTATGAAATATTTCTTATAAAAGAATCTTTGGAGTTGACGTAGTGTCAAGAATTCCGTGTCTACGGATCCCTTTCTGATCTGTATAAGGCAGGTCTCAGTTTTCACTTCTGTGTATTGAGCATGGCGGTTCCAGTAAGGCCATCAGCGAGGGCGTTAACTCTGAGCAAGTTACTTGATGTCTGTACCCTTCAGTTTCCTCATCTGTAGGCATGGTTTAATAATAGTCCTTACCTCACGGCTGTCCAGAGAATAAATGAGATCAACTGTGAAAAGCAAAGTCCCTGGCATTCAGGAAGAACGGGACAAAGGGCACCTGTTTTGATGATGACGACGAGCGCCGTGACGACAATGGTGATGATAAATGAGGTGGCACCATTCAGAGAGAGCAGCCTCTTTAATCCTGTCCTCAGCCAAGCATGTCCTTTCTACCCTTTGCTTCCTTTCCCCAGGTTGGAAACCACCTAGAGCGCATACCTGGAATGCCCAGTCCGGGGCGGGTATCCCATTCATGGCCTCTGCTTCTGCATTTGTGGCTGTTTGGAACAGTCTCTCTGGAGGCAAGCTGAGGCATTGACGTCCTTGCTGCTTACTGAATAAACTGTTAAAGGTGTCATCACAGTGTCAGCACCCCAGGAGCAGAGAGAATTTATACCTAGAGCCATGCTAGTAGGACGTGACCTGCCAGACACCACCTTTTTCTGTAGGTTTGGGGTTGCCCTATTTTCTTATTTATCCTGTTTTCTTATAAACTTGGTGAGGGACCGCCTTCTCTGGAGAAGAATAAGTTGCCAGCTGTCACTTAGATGGAACAACTAACAGCCCTCTTCAAAAGGCCAGTAGGTAATCTCAGCCCACGCCATAGCCTCACACCCAACTCCTGCAACCTCCCTCACCTCCATGGATGACAAGGGACAGACTCACCCGCCATTCAGGAAGTGTGCTGTCTTTTCACCGCCCAATTCCATCCACTGTCTACACCACATAAGCTGTCAAGTCCTGTTGGCATAACCAACCAGAGCAGACTGTCCGTAACCTTGTCTTTCATAGACAAGTAACATGTCTAGAGTAACACGGTGCTGGGGAGAGCCCAGAGCCAGCCATGAACTTCCGGCTGAAAAGGCAGGTGTAAGCACCCGGTCTTTGTAACCCGTCCTTACAGATAAAAAGCCAATCTAAACATTACAGACTCTCAGAACCAGAGGGCGCACACACACACACACACACACACATAACACCATCTAGCAACAATCTTTTTGTTGTGTTTTTTTTTAAATTTTTTTTTTTACTTTTAAGATTCATTTTTATTTATTGGAATGCTCTTTCTTTTGCTTATTTATTTTTTGTTTGTTTTTACATCTGGACCAAAGTTTGCCCTCCCTTCTCTCCTCCCAGTCCCTCCCCCTCCTTCCTCCCCCCCGCCCCCACATTCACTCCTCCTCCTCTGTTTCTTTTCAGAAAAGGGCAGGCCTCCCATGGGTATCAGCCAGCCATGGTATACCAAGCTGCAGTGAGACTAGACCTCTTCTATTAGGGCTGGACGGGGCAATCCTGTAGGAGGAAAGGATCCCAAAAGCAGGCAACAGAGTCAGAGACAGCCCCTGCACCCGCTGTTAGGAGTCCCACAAGAAGACCAAGTTACACTTCTGCAACATATAGGCAGAAGGCCTAGGTCGGTCCCATGTAGGCTCCCTGGTTGTTGATTCAGTCCCTCTGAGCCCCTGCGAGCCTAGCTTAGTTGGTTCTGGGGGCTTTCTTGTAGTGCCCTTGATCTCACTGACAGTTCCTATAATCCTTCTTCCCCCTCTCCCCTTCCACAGGATTCCCCAAGCTCCGCCTAATGCTTGGCTGTGGGTCTCTGCATCTGTTTCCATCCCAGAGGCAGGATTGCCCAGAGGCCTAGGATAGAACCAGACACCATGACTGGCAAAACAAGAAAAAAAAAAGTCAATGGTACGATTCCTAATGATATTCTGCTCTACTCATAGGTTGGTTGGTGCCTAGCCCAACTGTCATCAAAGACTTACTCTTTTATTTTATTCGCATGAGTGTTTGCATGCATGTATGTGAAGTGCGCTGCATGTATGCCTGAGACTTTTGGAGGCCAGCAGAGGGTACTACACCCCATGGAACTGCAGTTACCGATGGCTGCAAGCTGCCATGTGGGTGCTGATAACCAAACCCAGAAACTGGATCCTCTACAAGAGCAACAAATGCTCTTAACCTCTGAGCCATCTTTCCAACACCCCAAAATCTCCTCTTACTTAAGAAGACTTAATGGCTGGGGATGGTGCACAACTTTAAGCCCAGAACTCTAGAGGCCTCTATGTATCACTGTGAGTTCAAGGCCAGCCTGGTCTACATAGTTTCAGGATAGCCAGAGCTATACAGTGAGAAAGAAATTTATCGGATAGTTATTAATATCCCCAAATTAAGCCTTTTACAATCAATTTCTTAATGAACAAAACCCCTCTTTGAGTTAAAATCTGCGATAATCTCATTTTATAGATGAAAGACTTAGAGATGGAAGTCCAGTGGCACAGCGCTGTTTGGTATGCTCAAGGCCCTAGATTCAATCCTCAGCACGGAGAAGGAATGGAGGGAGCGAGGGAGGGAAAGGAGGCAGTAGGGAAGGGAAAACGGGAAAGGAAGGAAGAATGGGAGAGGAGGGGAGGGGAAAAGTTCAGAAATGTTGTTACTCACCCAAGTAAGTGTCAGAGTGTAGCGTCACTCCAGCACTCAGTTCCAAAGGCTAGATCAGCTGCCTGTCTCTGTGAGTTATTCTCTTGAATGCTCTTACGCCATGCACCTGCCCCTCGTATTTGCTTCTGGCATAACTACTGGTCTTTTCTAAACCCTGAGTTTGACCACAGCCGCAGACTGACTAGACCAGCACTAACTAGTGGAAAGATAGCGTAAGTCACCAACACAGGCCACATTTGTAATTTAGGCCTTCCAGGAGCCACATTTTTAAAGATAAAAAATAACTGTGTGAAGTTAATTTTAATCTCTTATTCAACCCAGTGTATCCAAAGAGCTGCCATTTCAATATGAATCTCTATAAAAGTATTAATGAAACAGTTTACACACTTTTGGACTACACCTTTGCGATATAGTGTGTGCTTTACACAGATAGCCCATCTCAGTCCCGACTGCCCTATTTCAATTGTTCAATGGCCACATGTGGTGAGTCATCACAAAACTGACTCTGGCAAGTATAAATTCGTACATCCTTTTCATAACCTTGGGAGCTCAGTTTGAGGGTCTCACAAGGCTCAAAAGGAGAAGGGTTGCCAACATGAGGTGTCTGAGACTCAATAAGAGAGACAATTAAAAGAATAGAGGGCACCATTTTAATTTATTCCTTGTTACCTAAGGCAGACTAGAAGCAAAATGACAGACTCGGTGTCACTCCAGAACAGGTGCCCTGGTCCCTTACGCTCTTGGAGTGGTGCTGGGCACAGTGTAAAGACCAGGCAGTTCCACAGCCCTGGCCAGAGAACAAGAGGAGAAAGCTCACCACCATCAGATATGGCCACTGTCACCCCCAGTCCTTCTCATGTTCAGGTCACTCTTGCCCCAGACTGAAAGGCACGGTATACGAACCAGACCGCATGTGGAGAAAACAGAGAAACTCCAGTGTAGTTTGACCATGCTGCACGGCTTGCAGATGCCACTGCGTACAGTGGCAGGAATCCACCATGTTGCACTCAAGCCCATATGCCATACTGCAGCTTAAGTCTGCACGCTATGGCGTCTCTGTACCTTGGCGTCTCTGTACCTTGGCGTCTCTGTATCTTGGCGTCTCTGTACCTTGGCGTCTCTATATCTCAACCCACATGAGACATGAAATAGAAAGCTGTTTTTGACTCCATTATTGTGTGTTTAGAAGCCCTTTTTAAACTCTTTTAGGCCTTATGGAAATTCAAGAGCCCCTCATTGGTACGCCAAATGTCGTTTGAAGTTTTCCTGTGTCCTGTCCAGTCTACAGCCACTCAGACCCAAATAAACACACAGAGGCTTATATTAACTACAAAATGTAATTAGCTCAGGCTTATTACTGACTAGCTCTTACACTTAAATTAACCCATAATTCTTATCTGTGTTTAGCCACATGGCTTGGTACCTTTTCTCAGTTCTGCCTTGTCATCTTGCTTCCTCTGTGTCTGGCTGGTGACTCCTGACTCAGCCTTCCTCTTCCCATAATTCTTCTCATCTGCTTGCCCTGCCTATACTTCCTGTCTGGCTACTGGCAAATCAGCATTTTATTTATCAACCAATCAGAGCAACACATATCCACAACATATAGAACCATATCCCACAGCACTTCAGCATTTCCCTGCACCCCCAACTCAATGAAGACTCCTCTAATCCAAGGCTTCTTGAATTTTTGTGGGCTTTTTAAAAATTCCGATTTCTATGCTTTCTTTCAAGAGTTCTGGATTCAGTAAGTCTAAGGGGGAGGCTGATACTGCAGGTCAGGGAACCACATTTTGAGAATTGAGTTTCAACCTTAAATTATCCATGTAGCATTCAGTAGCAAGAACAAATTATGGCTGGGGGTTTGGAACAGTTGGTAGTGTCTGCCTAGCATGCCCAAAACCCCAGATTCAATATCACTATGTAAATCTGGGTATGGTGCCACATGACTATAATCCCAGCACTGGAAGGTAGAGTCAGGAAGATCAGAAATTCTAGGTCATCCTTAGCTATACAGTAAGTCTGGGTCCAGCCTGAGCTACATGAAACCAGCAAGCAAGCACTTTATCAACTAAACCATTCCCCAGGCCTTAAACATGATTTTTAAATAATTGACATATCTTGACCTTTCTCTCCTACCTCTCTCCTTTATTTCCTACAGCATAGAAAGAATGAAGTAATTGTGCTTGAAAGAGAGTAGACAGGAGGAAGTAATGGGTCTGGAGGGCTAAGGGAGAAAGGGAAGCAGGACTGCTGTAGATCTCCAGGGTTCGTGGCGGAGCATCAGGTGAGCATAGCCACCTCAGGTCCCTTCTACTGGGCAAAAGCTCAAGGCACCCAAGGTACCTCATTCTCTTCAGCTGGTCACAAAGGCGTCTTACGTAGAGATTGTTTTCTCTACGTAAGATGAGAAAACCACAATTAGTCTGTATGTGAAGATGGACACTCTCAAGCCGTAACAGAAATCTTGGCTGTCCTGGGATCATTCAGTGTTTGTCTCCTTCCCTCTCTGCCTATGTGCAGGCTTTTTTTTTTTTATCTCTAACATTGCAGGCCACGGGGCTTTTGAAAGGAGAGGCGTGAGACTTGCTGAGTTGCAAGCAGCTGGGAATTTGGAATGTGTCTCTGGAGATACACACTGAGCCTGGCTCAGAACTTCCAAGAAAACTCAGTGGGAGGGAAGGAAAAACAGTGCAATGACATGCCGCCTTGGAAGGCCCGCCTCGGCCTCACTGGACTGCCCAGAGCTCACATTCCAGCTGCACTGCAGTGACCCAATGTTCCAGTAAACAAGGAGGGGACAGGATGGACAGAAATCAGATCAGGCTACCTCTAGAGCTTTGAAATCGACACAGGAGGCCTGAGGTGGGGAGGAGAGCAATGAGATAGCCTTTATGCATGTCCTGGATCAGCAAGACATATTCACAACACACACTGGACGCAGACACCCATATCCACTTCCAAAGGGCCTTGAACAGACTCCATCACTCAGATGTCCTAACCTCTCAAAGGTCAGAAAATGATTATCTCCCCTTGGACCCTTCCCGAGAACCCCAGATCACATGGGTGTGCAAAAGGTGAAGTAAGGGGACGCTGACTCAGGCTGAGCCAGGCCCTTGACTAATGGTGTCCATTCTTTAAGCTCTACTTCTGCCTCCCAGACAGACAGACAGACACAGTCCTTCAGTTCGTCTCTCCATTTGACTTCATAGTATCAAGCCTCTGACTAATGGTGCAAGCATTCTTCAGCTCACCCTCTGTGCCTCATTGCTGCTCTACCCCTGTTTCCTCTGACTCCACTTCCACTTCATCAGGCAGTCGATGAGCCTAAGCCATGATCAGAGGGGCTTAGTCAAAGTCTGAGTCTAAGTCTGTGCTGACTTACAATGCAAAGTTCTGAAAGTTTCTTCTCAAGCGTGTCCTTCTGCTTAGGATAATCGAGGGCTTTGTTGCTCAGCCTGTATAGCTTCCCCTTCCCATATAAACATGATATTCTGTATAACTCTATTCTATATTCTGTGTGATTAAATGACTCAAGACTTTATCACCTTCATGCAGCATGACTGATCACTGAACAGTATGCTGCTGGAAACAATTCCTGGGACCCACCTGCTGAACAACTGGCCTGTCTATCATCCTGCATGTCCCTCGCACCTCTCACAGCCTACCCTGCTTCTCGGGTGATTTTCTTTGCTGTGACTGGGTTATCTTCACTTTTTACTGGTCTTAAGTTTTCATTTCCTTATAGAATGTTCAGATTCAGGCAATAACGGCATCTCTCTTTTGAAGCAGGAAAAGGCGGGTCTTGGATTTCCCTACGCAAAAGCTGTATGACTCCACCACTCAGATTCTGAATGGTGTGTTCTGGCAGCTTCAGGAGCTGATTTTCAATTCCAGAGACTCAGTGTCCAGTGAATAGCGTCAGCTATGACTCAACAAATGGCCACACCCTAGTTTTGGGACAAGCAGAACAGCATGAAAAATGATGATGTGTACTTGAGTACTCATGGTAACGGCTTCACACTTCTTCCCTTCTGTATCTTTGGTGTGTTCTAAATACTACGCCTACTTTTGATGATATTTAGTGCCACCCTACAAGATTCCAATCACCCTGGGTTTTTTTGTTTGTTTGTTTGTTTGAGGTGTTGTTGTTGTTGTTTTACTTATTGGGGCTATGTTAAGGCCAGACTGGAATACACCAAAGTATTATCCAAACCCACATCCACCTGCTCCTTTGCAAAACCAACATGGTCTCTGAACATGGTGGACCTTTGATATTCAACAGAGTCCTTTTCCTTCCCCTTGGTTGTCTTCTTCCATAGAATGGGTGATAATTCCACACCCCAGCAAGACTTCTCTCTGATCTACCAAGACTTAGTGCCACACAAGCACTGGACACAAATTCTTTGGCTGGGGTTTTGATAGGTTATCTAGACTAAGGTTCAGAGAAATCAGAAAACAATGGAACCGGTTATGAGACAAGAGAATACGGTTTAGTGACTTGGGGATTAAAGAACTTCCATGAACAAGACTGGGTGCCAAGCCAAACTCTTTGAGGCAGAGCTTCCCACAACCTCCCCGTCTGGAAATAGATGACATCTTCACTTGAACAGTAAAGCTAGGAGACTGGGGGCTTCACTTTCTCACCTTTGCCTCCCAAACATCTCATGTCACTTCAATTGACCTACCTCCGACCACTTTTTCACCTCGACAGATTTGTCTGGCTCTAAATTTTTCTCCCCCTTGGTTTTTAATTTTTATTATTAATTATACTTACTTTAAACTGATTCATAAAACCATCTAAATTGATTGTGCTAATGAGATGTCACATATCTTTTCATATAACCATATGTGACCATTTCTGACAGCTCGCATCCTCCCTCCTTCCCTCCCAAACATAACATGGTGGACACATGGACATGGATTTGGATAGTGGATCCTGCTAAGTTGTTTCTTATTTGCTGTGTGACTCGGTCTATGTTTTTTTTTTAACTTGTCAGCTACATAACAAGATAATTATCAGACCTCCATAGTCTTGTCAGAAGGATTAAAATAAAATTATAACCCATGGCATACAGAGCTGGCACTTAAAAAATGTGCATGGCTGATGTTAGGTCTGTTGCTGGAGATTGGTGCATCCTTCTCCTCTGGAGTGAGCTAGTCCTGGAACAATGGGAATAGAGCAAATGTCGGAGGCAGAACACTCGGGCCTCCATCAAACCCAGCTTACTCATGTTGGAAAGAACCGGGCTCAGAGGATGTTAACTGGCTTGTCCAAAGTCATACGCCTTATTGCTTCCTAGTGTCAAATAAGAAAATTAATTGGATGGAGCAGTAAAAAGCTTTGGCTTTGAAGTCAGACATGTGTGACCTGCCAGTGTGGGGGCTTTAGACATATGACAGACCTGATTCTGCTTCATTTCCTCATACAGAGCATTGGGATAATGGAGCTGGAGAGACAGGCATTGCCTGTGGGGTGAGGGTGGTGTTCTAAATGGGATAAGGCACATCAGGTATCCAGGGAGCCCCAGTCACTTGCTAGGATTCCCGCTGGTTCATACTGTGATTAAAACATCCCAGGGCTGGTTAAAATGGGAGGAAAGCAGCGGGGGAAATGAGTCAATTTTTATGGAGATAATGAGCAATGCCTGCATGCTGAAATAAGGACATTTGGGGATAACTTCTGCTTACCAGTCTCATAATGACAGCTCCACAACAGAGTTTGATGCATTGAGCTGGGAAGCATTCTTAGTAAGTGAGAGACAGACCATGTGTGTATGAGGGAGGGTGGGGTGGAGAGTAGGCTGGGAAGATGATCTTAAAGGTTTTTAAATGACCTTTTGCAATACAGTCCAGAACAATTTCAAAATCATCCTCATTTCTAGGCACAAATATATTTTGAGTTGGCAACACAAAGTGGGAGGTGGCTTTGAGACACATGACGGTTTTTTTCAGATGCAACCCTGCAATGTTTTTGGAAATAGGGAGCATAGGCAAGTTTTGCAATGAACAGTGAGTTCTAGCATCTATTTTTTCCCCAAGATGAATACAGACAAGAGTGATGAGACACCCCACAGCAGGCTCAGCCCTAAATGATCCAATTACAGATTCTGAAATGGACCCAGGGACAGAATTTAAAGCCTGACATGGAAGGGCAAAGGAGACACAATTCTGCAACTGAGCAAATGACTGACTCCAGAATGTTCCCTGGAGAGGAAACAGGTTTAGAAAATATTGTGTG